>PVHP010014638.1:0-38764 GCA_004024765.1 Zapus hudsonius
GTGTGTGTGTGTGTGTGTGTGTGTAATATTAATTACAAGATTGCTTTATCATTATATAAATATCTATGTAAATATTATACAATGGTTTTCTTTGCTTGGTATTTTTATTATTTCCATATTTTGGCTATTGTGAAAAAATACTACAATGAATATAGGAAAGAAAGCATCTTCTTAAAAATCATTTCAATATTTTAAATTAAACATCTAGAAGTATCATTTCTGAGTGTGGTAATTATGATTTTTATTATTTTTCCTTCTTTTCCCTTAAATCTTTATGAGTCATTAAGGTAACATACAAAGAAATAGGTGTCAGGCAGACAGCATTGCTCATTCCATATTTCTATCATTTGGAAGCAGCTGGTAGGCATATAGGCAGATGCAGGACGAATGCAACAAGTTTAAGGGGAGCCTGATCTATCCAGAGAATTCCAGGCCCTTCATGGCTACATAGGAAGACCTTGTCCCCAGTGTAATATGTTTTATTGTCCTGTTTTCATACATTGGGCCATGCTTTGTTCTATTTAGTGCCCCTCTCCCCACTGTCCTCCAGATCTCCTGCCTCTCTTTGGCTTAGTGTTTTTCTTGCCAGATAATTCTTTCTGCTTTCATGTCAATGCATTCCATTAACTTCTTTTTTGCCCCATCCCTTAAGATCTATTTGTTCCCCTTATTACCTCCCTTCTAGTTTTATGAAATAGTTCAATGTGGAACACTTGTTGATACTACTTTTGTTTTGCTTGTTTCAGCGTTATATCCTAAATGCCAATGCCATTGACAATATCAAAAAGGTTTGGTCTTATGCTTTCTTTTAGATCTTATGTTAAGTCATTCACACACACAAATGCACACACACATACACACATATATAGATATAATTTTAAATCTTGGTTATGCACATGAGAGAAAGCACATAATGTTTTTTTTCTGAATCTGGCTTAATTCACTTAACATAATGATTTTCAGTTGCATTTTCCTGAAAATGTGATTTAATTCTTCTTTATAACTGATATTTACTACAGTCTTCTGGAGTTTGGTTGTGTGGAACTTCTATTTTCAGTTTTATGAGAAATCACCATTCTGATTTCCACAGTAGTTATGCAAATATATATTCCCCACACCAATATTTGAAACTTTGTCTTTTCATGCATCCTCATGACCATTTGTTATCATTTTATTTTTTGAGAGATCTCTTTCATCATTCATTCCCATTTTTTCACATTCTCCTTAATTAATCTCATTTTACTCATAGCCACTCAGACAGGTATGAAGTAATAACTCCATGTGGTTTTAGTTTGCATTTCCATAACTGTTAATGATAAGTATTTTTTATATAACTTCTTACTACTTGTATATGTAGATTTCTCTTTTGGGCTTGTCAAGAACACACTTGTAGACCATATTGGCCTTGAACTTTTGCTAATCCTTTGCCTTCCATGCTTGGTTTATGTATATTCTTTAAAGTGGTGCCTCTGCAGGTCCCCTGCCCACCAGGAAATTGAGGGCACTTTTGTTCTTTTTGCTCTACATATCACCAGACAAATGGTTGCAAATATTTTCCTCAACTTTAAAGGTTGCCTTTTTGTGTCCGGATTTTGTTACTTCTGTTCTGTAGAAGCTTCAAATGCCAATGTAGATATTATGGCTATTGTGTGTGT
The DNA here is from genome assembly GCA_004024765.1 of Zapus hudsonius. Taxonomy (NCBI): domain Eukaryota; kingdom Metazoa; phylum Chordata; class Mammalia; order Rodentia; family Dipodidae; genus Zapus; species Zapus hudsonius. The sequence continues at coordinate 1,656 of PVHP010014638.1, forward strand.
GTGTGTGTGTGTGTGTGTGTGATCTTGCTACTACAAGTGAATGCCTACACAGCTTTCCAGTGAATTGAGCCTGGGCCAGCAGGCATTGCAAACAAGTGCCTTTAAATACTGAGCCATCTCCCCAGGACCATCCACTATCACTTTTTTGATAAATGGTCTCTCTTTGGCTTGGAGATCACCAGTAGATTAGATTGGCTGATCACCAATAGATTATATTACCTCAAGGATTCATCTATCTCTCATTTCCCAGCTTTGGGATTATAAGCATATACTAGTGTGCCCACCATTTTTATGTGCACACTAGGTAACTGAGCTGAGGTTTTCATACTTGTGAAGCAAGCACTTTATTGACTCAGCCATCTTCCTAGTTCATAACTTGTCATTGATTTTTGTTGGTGGTTTTCAAAGTAGGGTCCTTTTTAGCCCAGACTGACCTGGAACTCACTCTGTAGCTTCAAACTGTCCTCAACTCATGGAGAGCCTCCTATCTCAGTCTTCTGAGTGCTGAGATTAAAGCCATGTGCTGTCACACCTGGCTCTTATTTTTGATAAATAATTTGTGACACATCTCCTGAAAGATCAAGATAAATTACAAGGCTCTTGTATCATGATTTCAAACAACCAATGCATTCAGTGGATCCACTCCCCTGCCAGAAAAAGGTAAGGCTATTTTACGATTTCTGAATATATATTAAACTTGAGAAGTAAGTCAGCATATTGACAAGCACATAATACTTGGACTTAAAGAACATGGACTTGTTGTCTGTTGCAAGATGCATCATATGTGCATATTGAACACACATTTAAACTAATTGGCCTCAGTCGAATTGTGAGTTCTATGTGATTGTGTAAACCCAGATTACTCTCTAGTTTGTGTCTTCATTGTAATAACAGTATCATGATTTCATTTGTCCTCAATTTCTTCAGTTTTATCTCATTTTTTAAATACATTTGTGTTTATTTTTAAACCATATTTTTATAGTTAGTACTAAGGAATCCTTAAAACATATCTATGCTTTATACACATATAATTTCATAAACATTATATATATATATATATATATTATACATGTACACATACATACATATATCCAGATAGGACATCATTTCATCTTTGTGGTTGGGTAATTAATTTCATAGAAAGCTTATTGATACTTTTTTCTTCTTTCTCCATCTTTTTGAGAAGCACACATTCTGGGAAGTCTGTATTGGAATACCAAGTTTTCACACATTTTCAGAGATCATTATTCTTCTACTTAATGTCTCATCAATTTATATTTATCAATGAACAATATTAAAAGAGTAATGGGCAGAAATATATATTAAAAGGAGAATTTGACTTAATTTTATCACAATATTATTAGAGAGAAGAAAATAACACTCCTAAGTCATCAAAGCAAGAAAACTTCCAGTCTCATTAGGAGCGAAACATGAATAGACATGAACTTCCTGGGTGCTGAAGCAATGAAAGTGAGACAAGAATGCTTCCCCTCATCTCAACCCCGTCATTTTAGGGTTGAAGCATCACTCATAATTGTGTGATCACATTCTAAACTTTTGGCAAAATATTTTCAGTACACAGTTATACATACTTTCTTTGAGCTTAGGAATTTTGCACTTGTATTTTCAGTAATTTCTTCATAGAGTTAGCCCATTTAGTAATACCTTTTAAATAAGCGTGTTTATATTTTATAAGTTGAGTCCTAGAAGGGTGTTCTCACTGTTCACCACATAAACCACCAATACTGACTTTCCAGGGCTCAGTGGCCATAAGCTCCTGATGACCCACAACATGCCACCCCACAAGATGCTAATTGGAACATCTCTTGAAGAGAGATACTTTTTTAGTGTGATGGTTAGGTTTTGTTGTCAACTTGATCTTTTTATTATCTTGGGTGGGTCTCTAAGGAGGTTTACAGGAAGGCAGCCCCTCAGTCAGGGGTAGGATGTAAAGAAATTCCAAGAAGCTGAAGTAAACATCCTTTCCTGTGTGGGCCATGCAGGAAGGAAATTCCAGAGACTCAGGAAGCCATTAAGTCTGGGGAAGGGTTATAAGACCTCACCCTAAGCCTATATACAAGGGAAGAAATTCTCTCCTTGGCCCTCCTGCTTGTTTGCTGTTCTGTCTGTGGTATTGATGATGGGTTTCTCTCTCTGCTTGGACCTGTGAAAGAGGATAGTCTCTTTTGCTGTTACAGAACTTCCCCTCAATCTGTAGTTTCAATAAATACTTTCTTCCCCCAAATTGTGCCTGGTTTGAAGCTTCATCCCAGCAGCATGTGGTTTGTACAGTTTGAGCTTCACACAGACGAGTACTTGAATGAGATTAAATTGCTGATTCAATGCAGAAATATTTATCTCCTCCTACTCTGTGTCAGGAACAACAGTAAACACAAAAAGCTTCCTGTCCTAGCAGAACATTAAGTTGAGGAGAAGTATACAATTCATCTATGAGTGAAAATCCATATCAGTGCACTGAGGTGTGATTTCTTCTCCCCATTTACCATATTGGCAGCACCTTGGGATGGGTGCTGCTCTGTCTGTCACTTGGTTATATAGCTGATTGGTCTATATACGACCAACCAGTTTTTGGATCTAGGTTTGAGCTCTGGCTAGAGATACCTCCCACTCAAGGGAAGGGGGTCTATGGAGCTTTCCTGAAACAATCACACACCATTCTTGAAACCATATGTTTTGGCTAATGGAAGACAAACATGTTCCCTTCTCCACATCAATAACATAGCTGCTATTTGCTCATCTATTGAAATATTTCAAACAGTTAAATGTGGAAGCATCTCTTAATGTCTCTATATCTGGTTCTTTTTGTTAGGAATAAAGTCTCTAACTTATAGCTAAATGCATAGGTGCCCAAAATCAGAGCAAATTTTCCCATTCTCTCTTGCACTGAGTGTCTAGGTGTCAAAAGAGCTATATGAACACTTTCTAAATAGTATAATTGCATTTACCTTTTCTTTTTGAAGCAGAGTCTCATTATGTAGCCCAGGCTCTCCTCAAACCTCCAGTCTTTCTGCATTTGTCTGCCTTGAGATACAAGATTATGGGCATGTGCCAACATGACTGAGTGTCGTTTTTAAATTTTTTATTCCATTTCTTTTAAAGACATGTTTTAAAAGTGGTGAAAAAACAAACATCTTGTTGATCATACAATTCATATTTTCTGTAAATTGTCATTCTGTCATCAATAATGACTTTGACACCATCCATGATCCTGAAAGTCACATTGAAATAGAGAAAGCTTGAAAATTGCACAAAGCAAAATTATTGGATTGTGGATATTCTAATATTGGATTTTTCCAATTTTAGACATTTAATTTCTAAGTAATAATAATGCAACCATGTTTGCATGTGGTTGCCAAGCTTGTTTATAAAAATGTTATTAGAGAACAAACAGGAAAAAAATTAATCCCCTCAATATTAAGTAAATAATAACTTGGTGAAGATTTTAAAAAACAGTTTGGCTAGCATTTTTTTTTCTGCTTAGAAGTGATGTCGCTGTGAAATGTGAGGATAACACTTCATGTGTTACTATTTGTTGTGAAGTGATTTAATAAATGTTTAAACAAGTCATTACCACGTTGACAGCATTACTTATCATGGAGTCGCAATTTCGATACTGATTGTCATGATAGGCTTGCCACCACCTTCCCCTACCCTCAAAAATGCAGGGCCACACTTACATGACCTTCACAGGGCGCTAACAGACTATATTAGCTATAGATAGCTGTTCTTGAGTTTTCTTCTCTTACATATTGTTGTAGACATCTCATGCTGCGGGAATGAACCTCCAAATCAGGCACAGTTTATGGGATGAAGAAGGGATTTATTGAAGCTTACAGATGCACACATGGAAAACCCACCACCAGCAGCTCCAAAGCAAACACACTCAGGCAGCACTCAGACCACTGTCTGCATACTTAAAGCTGGAATTCCAGATCTGCCCCCAGAAACACCTTAGGTTTTGGGCTCCACCGAGGATCCACCTAGAGTGACACCTTCTTCAGTTTACAAGCTTTAACAAAACTCCTAAATCTATTGGGGCTCATCTATTCAAACTACCACACATATCAAACAAGGAAAGACAATCCATTCTCCTGTGCACAGTGAGGTGGTAGAAGCAAGGCAAGGGTGTTCAGAACTGTTAGGTAAACCAGACTAGTGTCTTTGGAGGATAACCCTTTACCTATAAGGTAGATAACCACAGAAGAAGCAGCAGCAGCCAGGAAAGCGCTTTCTGACTGTGTCTATTCGTGTAGCAATCCCCATCCAAAGAAGTGTATTCTAGCTTTCTACAGCCTCTAAGTAAAGGCCCCAGTCTTGCTATTGTGAACAAGTAGAATGAAGTGCAGCCTAGCTGTAATCTAAGTGTTTGTGGCCATGTTCATATAGTCAAATTCTATTACCTAAGTAAGTGGAGAGTTGGGGAGGTTATTAGGTCATGCATGTGGAATCTTCATGATGGATTTAGTGTGACAGAGCATCTTTCCTTCAGGTGAGAACATAACCATAAGTCAACATCTTTAAAGTAGGAAGCAGACACTTGCAAACCAGGAATCTGAAGGTTCCTTAATTTGGACTTTACAGAACCCAGAACTTTAGGAGTAAATTTCTGTTGTTTATAAACCAACAAGATCATGACATCAGCCTATATGTACTAATAAAAATCTTGGACACTTTTAAGAATAATCATGAGCAATTCATGTGCCTGGTAAACAGTGAGCTCAGTGGCTCCCAGCCCTATCAAGTGTTCTCGGATTCCTGTAGCTTGTGATTCCTGCTTAGGCTGTCTTTTGAGAAAACCTCTTATCTGAGTTTATGTAATACTGTCGGTCTGTACAGTCTGAGACATGAAAGGCCTTTTGATCCACCTGTTACCTGTTTTTTCTTGAAGATAGCCACCAGATCAATCAAAATTCAGTATCTACTTCAATTCTTTTGTAAGGATATCATGCCAGATTTATTGTCCAATTAGATTACATGTTCATACAAAGAAATGAGGTCAGTATGTTAAAATTTCAGTTTAATCAACCCATAGTGGTTCCTATTGGTGCCTCGTTTTTCCCGAAATTATGATAATTTAAGCAAATATTTCTAAGCCTCATTCAGTGACTGGGTGTTGTAGTTAACTCACACTACTGGGATGAACCTCCAAACCAGGCACATTTTATGGGAGGAAGAAGGCATTTATTTGAAGCTTCCAAATCAGAGAGAGAGAGAGAGAGAGAGAGAGAGAGAAAGACAGAGAGAGAGAAAGACAGACAGAGAGAGAGAGAGAGAGAGAGAGAGAGAGAGAGAGAGCACTATAAGCAACTCCAAAACCAAGCACACTCAAGCAGCCGAGCCTCAGGCAGCACCCAGACTGCTCTCTGCATACCTCTATCTGGAATTCCAGATTAGCCCCCAGAAACACCTTATAGTTTAGCACACCTCCTCCAGACAGGCAGCTGGAGATGTGAATGTCAAAGGCCAGATTGTTATTTATTAGTACATAAAATACAGATATCAGAATTACTGTAAACTTGTTTTATGAGTAAAATTTATCCAAAGTTTTCATATTGTACATTGAACAAATAAGATTTTTCATAATCTGTCTGACACTGTCACAAGGTCCTAAGTTTCCAAGGGGCTTTTATTGTTTTTCTATCAGTAGTTCTTCATAATCAGCAGGTAGAAACTATTTTTCCCCTATGTTTGTCTCTGAAAACTCACCTTGAATATTGCACAATTTCTCAGCTTTAGGGGTCACAATAACCTGAAATGCATAATTTAGAAGAATGCTCAGTGATTCATTACATAGTTCAGAGTAAAAAAGAATTCTAAACTGAGACAATAAAATCTGACATAGAACACTGGCTGTTGCAGTGTAAAATGCCCCCACCAGGTCTGCACTTGAATATTTAATCCCCAGTTGGTGGCACTATTCAGGAAGGTCCTGGAACCTTGAGGAAGTGGAGTTTTGCTGAGTGAAGTGTGTCAATGGAAGCAGGCCATGAAGTGCCTCATTCACTGATGTCTCTCCACCGCTTCCTAATAATACTAAGATGTGATGCCGGCTATCTGCTTCTGCCATGCTTTCCTCATCTTGATAGACTCCCCCTCCAAATTAACTCTGAAAATAAGCCCTTTCCTTTCATAAACTGCTTCATTCAGGTCAAGTACTTTATCCCAGTAATGAGAAAGGAACTAACACAGAAAATCAGTACCGATGTAAGAGAATATTAGACTATTGCTAATTAAGAAAATAATATTGAAGGAGTATAAGAAAATATTACTGAAATTTAAAAATTACTGAGACAGAAGCAGTTGCTATTTGAGGTCTGTGAACACAGCAAGCCTTAGGTAGATAAGAGAAGGAGCCTGGACAAGATAAGAGTGCCTGCTGCACTCCAGTGTTTATTGATAATGGGAGTTTATCTTCTTGAAACTCATTGAAATCTTTTGTTAGTCCTCTATTTGTAATAGCTAATGCATCTTGACTTGACTTGCTTTATTAACTTGCATGCTTATTTGTCATGTACACATCTCCGCACACAACTATAAAATTCCTTGTCAACTAGGGCTCAAGGCCAATGCTTTTGTTCAGGTTGTGGGAGACTAGGATTAAGACCTTCCCCAGCAGGTAGACAGGGTGTGGCCTCTGACAATGACCTCACACTACCAAAACTCCTCCCTGGTTGGGACTTTACCCTACCTTCAGCACAACTTTGAAAATCCCAAGCAAAACCTCAGTATATGTTTTTTGTTCCTGGCTGATGGGGCTGGAGACACACAGTTTCAGGTGTTGAGTATGAGCTCCCTCTCTCCTCTCTCTCTCTCTCTCTCTCTCTCTCTCTCTCTCTCTCTCTCTCTCTCTCTCTCTCTCTCTCTCTCTCTCTCTGTGATCTTGCTCCTGGCAGGATCAGAGAGAGGGAGAAGGAGGGAAGATTTATTTGATTCAGATTATTAAACATGTGTTTAATTTTTTCACATTTCAGTGATTTTTTTTTTGTGAACTTCTCAGATCACGTAGTAATGGGTTACTTTCCCTGATCTTACTCTGATATAAATAAACATGTGTGATGTAAAAATGCTCTCCATCTAAGCTTGTCCAATTCTTTGGCATGCTAAGGTAAGAACTCTGGGGAAAGTGCTGTGGCATGAAGCCTCAGGTTCTCACTCCATTGCTACCTGACTTGGAACAAGGTGAACTCAAATGTCTGACTCGCTAGCACTAGTGTAATAAAACCTGACTCTCTCTAAGTTGATGTGGCCATCTCTCATTGGCACGGGCATTTTCTACATCACCAAGGAGCAGGGCTGTTACTGTAACAGTAGAGCTGGGGATTATAATTTAAAGAGTACCCAGCTACTTCTATGCTCCTTAGAATTTAAGGAGTACCCGCATTCTTGTCTATAAAATTAAAGAATAAAAATTATAGACCAGTAGAGGATAAGGTATAATGGGAGACTTTATTTAAAGGAAAATGGGAAGAGATCTCTAGCCACTGGTGTAGACAGAGCATGTGGGAGAGGTTTTAGCAAAATCTATGCTGTTTAGCTAAACAAGTAGAAGAAGGAAAGATAGCAGAGGGCTCCCAACATGAGGAGAAAGGTTCATGTGGGAAAAATCCTGAGGCCCCCTCACTTCCTAAGGCCTGGAAATTTAAAAGTCCTTCTCCTAGGAAGCCATATGGAGGCATTATCAGTTAGTTGTTGACTTATGCCTATATATTTATAAAAATGTTGTTTACAGATTCTGATCAAAAGCAATATATATGCTACTCTTCTTTATATTGAGTTACTGGAAAACGCTATGAAATCATGATTTTCATATAAATTCTATATAGATTTGTCTTATAATGGGCAGAAATTTAAGATGATTTTTTCCTAATCATTTATATTTTTATTGTTTAGCTATCCATAAATTTCCTGTGTTCCTAGTCTGTTTCATGGAGAGCAAATATTCTCTCATTTGCTTCCATATTGCATTCATGCTCTTTGTGCTTTTTAGTTTTTTTTTTTGAGGGGGTGCTTTGAGGTAGGGTCTCACTCTAGCCCAGGCTAACCTGGAATTCACAATGTCATTTTAGGGTGGCCTCCAATTTAAGGTGATCCTCCTATCTGGGAATAAAGGTGTGTACCACCATGTCTGATTTCTTTGTGCTTTTTTACATAATCACTTCCTTTTTATTAATTCATTTTAAATAAAACATGAATCATCAAAATGATACAGATACATGGGCCATCACATCATGATTCAATACAGGTGAAGACTTTCAAAATACTTTCTTCTAGATTTTTTTAAATACACAGTACACTATTGTGATGGTTAAATTTTGATGTCAACTTGACCTTTCAAGTAATCTTGGGTGGGTCTCTGAAGATGTTCACAGGAAGGCACCCTCTCAGTAGGGGGCAGGATGTAAAGAAGCTCAAAGGAGCTAGAAGTAAACATCCTTTCCTGTGTGAGCAGTGTAGGAAGGAAATTCCAGAGGCTCAGGAAGCCATTATGTCTGGGATAGAATTGCAAGACCCCACCCTAGGGCTATATAAAGGTAAAATAATTCTCTCCTTGGCCTCCCGGCCTGTTCCCTGTTCTGTGTGTGTGGTGTAGGTGATGGGTTTTTCTCTCTGCTCGGACCTGTGAAAGAGGAACAGCCTCTTTCACTGTTATGGGACTTGCCCTGAATCTATAACTTGAATAAATCGTTTCCTCCCATAAACTATGCCTGGTTTGGAGATTCATCCCAGCAGTGTGTTGCTGACTGCGACAACTATCTTGGTTACTCATTTTATATTGCATGCCAGAACTTCTCCAGTCCAACTGTAACTGCTTGTCATGAGCAAGCAACCTTGCCCCACCCCTCCTCCACTCTTCCTCCTGGCCTCTCATAACCCCTACTTACCCTTGACTTGCTGAGATCAATGCTTTTAGATTCCACATGTGAGAAAGACAATGTGCTATTTGTTTTCTGTTCCTGGCTTAGCTCATTTATAGTAATTATTTCTAGTTCTACCCATATTGTTATGAGATGAGAGAATTTCATATTTTATGATAAAATAGTATTCTACAGTATATATTTCCTATTTTTTTATACATTCAGCTTTTGATAGACACTTAGGTTACCTCCATTTTTGGTTTGTTGTCAATACTGCTATAACAAACATGAAATTACAGATGTCTCTTTAACATATTGATTCCATTTCCTTTGGATATATACTTAGTAGTAGGACTTCTGAATCATATGCTGGTGATTTCTATTTTCAGTTTCTGAGGAACTTCCACACTGTTTTCCATAATGGTTGTACTGATTTACATTCTCACCAACACTGAACAAGAGTCCCCTTTCCTCCACATGCTTCCTGTACCTATCTTTATACTCTCTTTGAAAATATGCATTTTTTGGGGGGGGTGAGATGACACTTCATTGTGATTTAGATTTCCCAGTGATCATTTTTCCCCCATGTGCTCATGGGCATTTGGATGGCTTCTTTTGAAAAAAGGCTGTTGTATCTATTGCCCTTTTTTAAAGGTTTGCTCTTCTATTGTTGAATTGTTTGAATTCCTCATATAATCCAGACACTAGTCCCTTATTTATGTCTAGTTTACAAATATTTTCTTCTATTCTGTTTGTTGTATCTTTGCGTGTTGACTATTTGTGGTTTAGAAGCTTTTAAATTCAATGTTAGCCCATTTGTCCATGTTTCCCTCTGTCCTCTAAGATCTTGTCCAAAGTTTTTTGTCAATTACAATATTCTGGAGCATTTCACTATGTATTGTTCTAGTCGCTTCATATTTTATGCTTACATATTTAATTCACTTGTCTTCACACTTGTAACTGGTGAGGGATGGGTGTAACATTTCATTCATCTGCATGTGGTTGTGCAATTTTCCAACACTCTTTATTTAAAAGACTGATTCTTCTCTAATGTATATTCTTAGCATCTCTCTTTGAAAATCAGTTGACTTAGAAATGTGGATTGACATCCAGGCTCTGTTCTGATCCATTTGTCTCTGCTATTGCACAACCTGTGCTATTTAGACTACTTTACCTTTGTAGTATATTTTCAACTCTGCTAGGGGAAATACTCCCGCTTTTTCTTTTGTTCCCCAAGATGTATTTTTAAAGAGAGGGAAGTCTCATATAAATTTTAAGAATTTCACTTTGCAGTTTTTGAGTATAAATAAGACAGTTAAGCCTCCAAGAGTGTTAAGTACAAAGGGAAGCTATGTTTATGCGATTCATGTCATGTAAAGTTGATTTCTTAATAAAAACTTTCTGTCAATGAGTACTGTTTCCCATGTACTTGATTTTAAGAACTGATTCCCCTACAGTTTGGTAGGAAGTAGGCAGTATCATAGCTTGATTCCTCCTTAGCTCAGTCACTTATTTGTGAACCATCTGCTGATGCCATTTTATCTTGATTTAGGATGATTTTTGAAAAGTCATTTGTGTGAAGTATTTATGAAGAACACCTCACCTGAAAAGTTGACTCCCATTTTCTTTCCTTGTCCATGAAATAAACTGATGAAAATCACTTCTGACTTCTTCCTACCTGGTGTACATTGAGAACGAAATTACTTAATATGGAAGATTAGGATCCTTCCATGATATCCAGTGCTTTTCTCTATGGGCCTCCCTCCCTATGGGAGGCTGCACCTCCCTGCACTCTTCCCCTTAGTCACTGCTAGGAGACTAGTGTTAGCTAATCAAATGAGGGAGGAAAGCATGAGTCACTTCCCATCAGTGTTGTTTGGAGCTAGGGCATGATTCATTGTTCTCCTTTACTTTTTTGCTTCATGACCAGGCAGTGTTTTATACACAGTCTTCACAGAGTGACTACCTCAACAGCCTGACTTTCAGGGAAAAAAAATGTTATCAGAAAATGGAACAGAGAAAAAGCTGACATTCATTGAATACACATAATGAATGAGAGATAAATATTTGTTCTTAGAAACCAGAGAGATGCTGTGGTCACTTCATGTTGCCTAACTAACTCCCACAGTAAGTCATAAACAATAACATGCACTTGATTTGAGTCTCTTTGGAGTATCACTGCTCATCTTACCCTTCCTGCATGGTGGCTGTGACAATCCCTTTCCTTCTCAAGCCTCTCCAGTCTCCTTGCTTAGCACCTTGTCAAACCAGCTCCACAGTATTTTCAGTTATATTATTTAAGGGAATAAATAAATATATCCCCTAAAGAGAAAGTATGGAGCAAACACCTCTTGGGGAAGGTTGTATAGATATACTTCATATCTAAGTGGAAGCTAAACTAAGTTTTGTCCATGCCTATAGGTGCTGGTGTATATTAATTTATAATGAAGCATCATATCTGAGTAAACTACATATTTTGGGGGAAAGAAATTTCCAGAGTCCAGTAAAATTTCCCTGCTCAAGTATGATTATTTCAATAACTCCAGGTTCAGTTGTTATTTTAAAGAAGACAATTCCTCTGTAATTTCAGGACTTTCTAAATTGTTCCCACAATGATGTATAGTATTTGTCCTAAACCTTCACAACTATGAGAATATAACTGTCCTGGAAATGTGAACACAATTTTAAAAGATTTTAAGCCCATTCTTATAATCAAGAAGAACTATTTTTATAAACAATGTGTCCTATTCTATTTTAACACAAAATATTAGTTTGATGCAAAAGAACCATTAGAAAATATCTACCTGCTTCTTCAGTTGGGCTGAATTTGCTATTTTTGAGATGTGTTATAAAAATAGGCAAAATTATATGGACTTCTACTCTCTCTTCAGCATAAAAGACTAGAGCATTTTTAAAATCTGTTCCTTTTTTCTAAAGCAAGGATTTTCTCTAAGCACCAACCAGTCTTCAAAGTTTTACCCTGTCATTAATTGGGGATTTTTTTAAATTAAAATTTTATGAGGTAGTATGTAGCTAAAAGGGTATATTCTGTAAGTATTTCCCAATGCTGACGAATACTGTCTCACCTTGGTGTCATGAAAATTTACCTTTCACTGTTTCTTTACTGAGGAATGTCAACTGGATTCTCACTGTGTCAGCTGTCATGATCATATTGCCCTGTCACCGGGAACGAAGACCTTGCATCCTGGAGCACATAGACAGCCTTCACTACTTGTGTTAGAACTCCTCAGAGTGTTTTTTTTTCTTCCATCTTGCAAAGGTTAATTGCAGGTGACAACATAGCAAGAGAATGGACAGCAAGACAAATTTATTTGTTATTAGGTAGAACAAAATCATTGGTTGCATAAAGATATATTACCTAATTTATGAAAATCACCTGTGTTACTTGATATTCAAACAAGAAAAATTCTAAAGTAATATAACTCTGAACAATGAAATAAAGGTTTTCAGGGAAAACTCAAATACAAGCTGCTTGATGCTTAACAACGACTCCCTTGGATTAGTTCAAAGTTGACTATATCAGTAATTCCACTGCTGTAGCAATCTGCGTCTGTAAACATGGCTTCCTGATACAGTAAATTTTAGACTACTTTTTATATTTTGGGATATCTGAGATCATATTTGGACTCAGTAGTATACAGTCTGCTAAATGAGTGACATCTACCATGGTTGGGGTGCAGGTGGACAAAGTGAGGAAAATGGATAGTCACTGCATGCATTTGCCATTGCTGTCTTAGGACACTTTGGGGGAATCATATAAATTTTTAATTTAGACTTTTTCATTTCCTCACTTTCTCTGGGTCATGTTACCTGTTGACTTCCTTATTAATGTAGCCCTATGTAACATTGTTAAAATCATACTTAGTTTCCAGGACATTGGTTCCTCCATCTTGAAAATATTTATTTAAATTTTTTGTTTATATATTTGTGTCTGTGTGTGCATATGCCCACATACCACATGGTCAGTGGACAACTTTGAGGTGTTTGTGCCCCACGTTATTAGAGACAGGTTCTCTTGCTGCTGAAGAGAACTGGCAGACTGCAAAGGAGAGGCAGTCTAACTGGCACATGAGCTTCTAATTCTCCTGGCTCTGCTCTCATTACAATAGCTTATTGGGATCCCATATACATTCACCTTTTTTGTACCTGGCTTTATGTGGGTGCTGGGGAATTGCATTTGGGCCCCTAGGTTTTCCAAGTGAAGGACTTTAAACACTGAGCCATATCTCCAGTCTCCAAGAAAGGATTTCAAGTGGTGATTTTCTAGGAAAACACAAGAAATATAGTGTGACCCAAGGACATGAGTGAAAGAAATCATAATGAAGTCTTGCTTCTGATGAGGTTGCTTTATGCTCATGACAGAAGTGTGATTGTGATGGGGATATAGAGATGCCTAAGGCAAAATAAGATTTTTGAATGATGCTGTAAAGTTGATAGTTTTTTAGATAACATACATTGAAGAGAAACTTCCTGTTTAATAAGATACTGAAATGTTCTACATTAAGACAATAACCAGTAACAAAACTCTGTAAGCAGACTTGGACTACAGATTGGTTTCTATGCTGTGAATTCCTACTCTCATGGGCTATTCTGTTGCTATTTCTTCATTTCCTAATTTCTTATATGGTGGATAAATTGTATCAGGCATAATAAACCTCAGGTTTTGAGATAATTTACTGATATTACATATATATTTAATATATATTTTTAATAAACTATTGAAATGTAATTCACAGCAAAGTGCACAAATAGAAAGTACATACATATATTGAAGGTGGGGTAGCTCAGAGCTACGGCATGATCTCAGCATGGTCAGGAGCCTGGTTTAAACCAAGCACCTTAACACAAACAAGCAAGATTTACCATAAGGGAAAAAAGAGCACTTGTGGATCTACCACACAGACTGATAAAGAAAAGATTACCAGGACTTCACAGACCCCCTCACTAGTCCTTTTGTAAGTGGTAAATATCTGACTCCAAATAGCAGAACTTTTCCTGTTTTGAACTTTGGGTGAGTAGAAACAAATAGCATATACCTGACAACTTTTGAATAATATTCTGTTTGTGGAACTCACCCATGTTTATGCTCAGGACAAGTTTCTTCTTTTTCATCGTTCTGTATATGTCATAATTTTTCCACTTTAATTCTGAATAACATCAGAATTGCTTCTACCTTTGGCTATTACAAATGATGTTCCCATGAAGCTTCTTAAACATCTGTTAGTGCATCAAATGAAAAATTTCGTCAGACATGACATGGCTATTGGATTCAACATTTCAGGCACTGTTGTTATCAAGACCTGCACTACACTGGGCCCATCAAGATTCCATCAAGCATGATGGAGGAGGGTATGGGGCCTCCTTCCCACCCTGAGAAGTTCTTGGCAGGTCATGTTTTCTGGGGAACTGGGAGACATTTTTGTTGGTGGCACAACCACTAGTTAGTTACAAATGTAGGCAAGCCTGAATCAACTCAGTGGGTCATAAGAAAAATAGGCATGGAATTAGAAGAGAGACTAGTTGGGACGAAGTGGTTCAGTGGAAGGGAAATAGAGAGAGGACCAAAGAAGGTAATGGAAGAGGGTTATGATCCAAATTCACTATATACATTTACAATATTATCAGTAAAAAAATTAAAAATAAAAAATAGACTAAATACACTTAAAAGTACAATTCGGGTGTCACAGACCACAAGAATATCCTCATTCAGTTTTACATCACAAACTCCCAGATTTTCATCTCTAACGGTGTCTGCCTGTGTGCTCCAGTTGTTCCCTGTCCTTGCCAATGATGCTGATTGCCAATTCTTTTACTTTTAATCCTCTGGTGATGCATAATAACACCTCACTGCAGTTTTAGCGTACATTTGCATAGTGACGAATGTGAATGGATGCTTTCCCTATCTGTGAAGTGTATACTCTCCAGTTTTAGATAGAGTAGTGGTTTGTATTTTTTACTAATGTGTAGGAGGTTTCATATCATCATAGTCAAATGCTTTACCATTTATATAATTCAAAAATGTTTTCACCAACTTGGGGTGTGCTTTTCACTTTCTTTGTGATATATTTAGCTTAGTGGAAACTCTTACTATAAGGTCCAGTTGTGTGTCAAAGATTAAAGCATTTTTAGTCACTTTCAGGAGATCTATTAAAATGAAACCCATATTCTACATATTCTATGGTCAAATCTAGATTTGTTATTATTTGTTGCCTTTACAATTTACAGTTATAACATTTTGTTCCTGAAATAAGCTAGGGAACAATTGCTTTCTTTGTAACTGATCAGATGAGTACTAGTTTATGAAAATGCCTGACTTCCCTCATTACTCTGGACTGATGAGTTATATGCTAGTATTTGTCAGTCTGTACATAGACTTTTTAATGTATGCCTGTAATATGATTGTTTATCCTTGTACCAATGCCCCATTATCATAATCACTGCTTTTAGAGTCCAGACATCTGCTAAAATGTCACATTTGTATTGTTAATTATCATAGAGTTTCATGATTTATGGAGAAATTTACCCTTTGGCATAAATTATTTTACCTGCAAAGCCGAACATTCACATACCATAGTCTTATTTCATGAGTACTGAGATAAATGTTCACTTTTGTAAATGCCTTCAAAACACTCCTACTAATGATGCTGAAGATGCTGTGAAGCACTACTTCATGAGCACATCAAAGGCAAAATGATGTGTGGAATTTTGTAGGGCATTCAAATGTATGGATGCATTTTTAATTCAAATTAGCTGAAAATACCTATTGTACACTAGCCCATCATAATTGATAAATTCATACTTGATGGGTAGTCTTTGAAATTCCTGAAAATACATAAATAGTGTACAGCATTTATCAGTTTAATCGGTATATTATAACAACATCTCAAGTTTGTGACCAGAATCTCAACTAGCTATTTTGTTTTTGTAGAGAAAAAAAATAGCTTATTATGTTCCCACTAGCTGTTTGAGAAAGTTCAGCTTTGCCTGTGCATGGCTTCTCTGTATAACACTTGGTGGAATTGTAATGCTTTTACTGTCACCTCTAAATATCATTACACCTCAGAGAATCTGCCGAGTTATATAACACTGTGATTAAACAGAATCACACCACTTTCATAGCACAGGCTCTGAGTTTTGCTGATGTAGAAAAGACAGCACCTTAAGATCTGCAGCTGCCTTACTGAAAGTTTAGAGATAGAAGAAACGTACCAGCCACTGAAACAAAATTAAGCAAAATCCCTCCTCTAGTACAGACAAGAAAGAATGGACAAGACTGAATGAGGCTTGCCTAAGCTCATTTTGAGTCCATTTTAACCAATAATATTTTCTTTACTTCTTGGCTTACTGCCATGAAGGAATACAGAACTTGAGGGCAAAACATTCATGAAGAAAATAGAGACTTAATTTGGAAATGAGCAAAGTAATTAAGAAAGAACAAGAATATTTCTAATCTTTGAGATTTTTCTGAGGAGTGAACTGAACCAGATTTCTAGATCATATGGTGCTACAGTGAAAAAAAACATACACAGTAGAGGAAATATTCTTTGTTTCAGGGATAAAAATGTTATGTTTTTCATAGTTGACATTTCTGTCACACTTGAGTTATTGAAGCAAATACATCTTCATCAACAGCGAGGAGTTCTCATCAAAGCTCAGCTATTTAAGCAATGTATAGACATTACTTATACAGGTCAGTCACTATTTCTAATAATGCAAAACAAGAAAGAAAAATGATCATAATCTCACATGATACTGTCTAATCTGGTGAATTTTCACACATTTTAAAATTGTGACAAGAGACTGAGTGCGAACAGTGCACAGGGCTGGCTGACACATCCAATGTCCCCTGAATTCTGCTGGAGGAGTAATGGACCCTTCATCCTGAAGTTGACACCTGCTCTCAGAGAGCAGCCTTACCAGCTCCTTGCATCTCACAAACCTGGCCTGTCAGAATGACGACTGTGTTCTTCCATGCCTGCCTTATTTCCCATTGGGGAAGCAGAACATATTTGATAAATAATTATTTGGATAATAGATATTGATTCCATTTTCAAATTTCTCTTTCACTTGCTAAGCTGGAATTCCTTGGATAACCTTGCTGGTAATCAGGGGCTCTAACAAGGAAGGCAGTAACAGTGTGCACCTTGTTTAGATGAACTCTTCAAAATTATCCCTGAATTTGCTTAACTTCAGCAACTCATGTGTGTCTTTAGTGTGTGAACTCAGGGAAAAGTGGCCAAGTAAAATTTCTACTTCAAGTGAACTTTCATTATTATTTTATTTTTGGATATATATATATATATATATATATATATATATATATATATAGTACATATTTGTATTAATTTTGTTACATATATATATCAATCAGTTATTTTCCCACTTCCCAACAACTATAGAGGTGAAAAGAGGGCTGAGAATGGCTGTGTGCCTCTAATTTTTACTCTATCATTTGGACAGATAACCAAACCTTACCAGATAGATATCCAAAATTGTTCTGGTTACATAATTTTCCACACTTTTGCCTGAACCTGTTATTTTGGAACTGTACGCTTAACTTCTTGTATACTAGATTTCTCTGATAATGTTGTTATTTTATAGATTTCTACTGCTGGCTGTCTGTGATTAATCTTAATTACCTCAGAAGTACGAATGTACAGTTCACAAAAGGGAGGCATCTTTGCAGCCTGTGTATTGGTTCCTTTTAGATACTCACTTGTCAGTGCTAAGGGATGTCTAAATAACTTCAAGAAAACCATTGTTTTGTGTGTGTCTGTCTGGGTATCTCTAGAAGATATTCTATTTGGTAGACAAAGACCCTTCCCAAAGCAAATAAGTAGGCAGCATCCAATCATTAAGGCCTGGATATAGCAAAAGGTGGAGGTACAGCATGTTCACTCTCATCTTAAGTGAGGACAACCATCTTATCCTCACATGAACTCTGGCACTCCTGCTTCTCAGGATTTTGGGTTTAGACTGACACTACACTCCCACCTATCTGCGTCTCCAGATTACAGGCTCCAATTTATGAGATTTGTGGCCATTATTATATGACACGATCCCTCATGATAAACCTATCTCTACACATCTTTAATATTTCCTATTATCCATGGGAGATAGCTCTCAAGAGACCCAGTGAGTACCTAAAATTATAGTTAGTACCAATCTCTCTATGTTGATTATGTTTTTTTCCTATTGAGAAAATTTACTTTTTCATTTAAAAGAATCATTTTATGTTTTCTCTTTAGTATATTCAAAATTCATTTATTCATTTATTTATTTTTATGGGTTTTTTTTTTGAGTTAAGGTCTGGCTCTAGCTCAGGCTGACCTTAAATTCACTATGTAGTCTCAGGCTGGCTCAAACTCAAGCATTATTACTATATGTTGGGCCATTATTATGGAAAATAAAGTTACTGTATAAAAGCACTGTGATACTAGGAAATTTAATGTCACCAACAAAGATGACAGTCAGTGGCTAACAATAGGTTGTGGAATCACTAGACAGTATGGACATGCTGGAGAAGATGTTCCCTTCCAATGCAGGACAGAGAGGCATGGCAGGAAATTTCATCCCAGTACTCAGAATCAGGAACAATTTAGAAATTATCAACTCTTGGGCTGGAGAGATGGGTCAGCGGTTAAGGCACTTGCCTCCAGTGCCTAAGGCCCCAAGTTCAATTCCCCAGGACCCACATATGCCAGACCCACAAAGTGGTGGCCCTTGTACTCTCTCCCTCTCTCTGTATTTCTCTGCTTGAAAATAAATAAATAAAATAATAAAAAAAAGAAATTATCAACTCTTTCTATGTCAATTTTCATGTAATAATTTTGGAACACATTTGACTTTGTAAGTGAAACCACAGAAAATGAGACCACAGTTAACAGTGGAATAATGTATTCTTATATGCATACATACATCAACATATATGTACATGTCCTTTTGATTCTGGCTCTTTGGAATATCCTGATTAATAAAATTTCAATTAAATACCAAAACTCTCACAAATTCACTTCATTTGATTTTATTAATGGGAAATATTGTAGCTTAAAGGAAAAAATTAGAATATAAGGCAGCAAACTAAGGTCTAAGTGACTATGATAAACTAGGTACCTTCACATGTGATATATATTTATATATACATATATGACATATACACATATATCACCTTTTAATACATAGTTTTGTATGTCTAAATATTTAGAACATTGAAGCTCAGGAATAGAAAATTATTTGCCCAATCACACATTCACTCCTTTTTTGGTACATCAAAGGTTGTATTTGGACTATATTGCCTCCTTCTCTACTATAGATATCTGGCATTTATGTTCAACTTGAGTGTTGAGCTTTACACTATTTCACTGAAACCTTATGGTATGTGACTATATCTCCATTATGTATGTTAAATAATCTCACATTTCAAGTTCTTAAGAGACTTATGCAAACTAACTCACTTTAAGGAGCAATGCAAGATTAAAAGCCAGGCCCTATACTAGGAATTGACAAGTTTTCAGAGTCGATGTCACAGGTCCATGTTTCTCAGCTGTGGCTTCATATGAGAATAGCCCAGATCATGGGCTAGACCAAGCAAATTTGCATCTCTGGATAGAAGATCAAGGTATTTTATTTGAACTTCATTAGGTGAACATACTAACACATAGCTAGACAGAGAACCATTGCTCTGGTGGAGTTCAAGTCCTATTCCATTCACATCTGTCTTTGCCATCAACTACCCAGTTTGCATCCAGGTTCTGGTCACTGGCACATCCTCTGCAAGCCATGATGAAGTTTCAGGCCTCATGTTCACTGCTCAATGAGGGACATGGACACCTCTCTTGGTCAGCGTATGGATGGGAAATCTGGCCCCCAGTCTTCACCATATTTTTGAAAGATAGAGGTTGTTGAAAGGCTGAGATAGAGTTTGAGATACTACAGTAGCACATTCTTAGGCTGATTTAATTGCCTTACTTCAGTGAAAGATGTTCTTAGAAGCTGAAATGCAAATCAGTCGCTGACTCTGACTCACCTGACTTGAGTCTGAATCCATCCTGACAGCATCTTCTGTATGTTGTGGATTCCCATGAGAGGGCTGCCTTGCTTGAGGCCATAGCTGTAGCTCTGAAACCTGAGTAAAAATTGGTTTTTAGAGAGCCAGGAATAGAAGTGATGCATCCAAAACAAAATAGGCATTCCACCAATATAAGAAAGGAAAAGAATTCCTTTCATCTGATATTCAGTACACATATTCTGTTCACCTAGAGATGTTCAAAGGTGTACGTAGGGCCCCCTTGAAAGACTCTAGTTGAACTCCTAGGTGTCCATTTATCTTTGCATGGTACCCCGTGTCTCCTTGTTTCCAGCCCAATTATCCATCTCCTTTCGGGAACTGAGTTCTAATAATGAGATCACCATTACTGAAACAGCTCACTGCTCACATAAGTCTAGTTCTTTTCTGTAAAATAAACACAAAACAGAGGAAGAAATATTATACTATTTATTCTATTGAAGATAGAATTTCAACAAATTGAGTCAACAAACCAAGTCACTCTGGCCCATCTACCAGATTTAAAAAATCAATTTTTCACTCAGAATTTCATTGAATCCTTTTAACTTTCAGGATCTCAAATTATTTGAAAGATGATGAAATTCAGCTGAGTGATTTTCTTTTTTATTTTATTTATTCACTTTCAAGGAGGGAGGGAGGGAGAGAGAGAGAGAGAGAGAGGAGGGAGAGAGAGAGAGAGAACCAGGGTCACCACCTGGTGGCTCTGGCTTATGTGGGTACTGGGGAATTGAACCTGGGGCCTTGGGCACTGGAAACAAGTCCCTTAACCACTGAGCAATCTCTCCAGCCCCCAGCTGAATGATTTTCAAGACTTTAAGCATGTTACAAGTTCTATAAATTTTACCCTTTCTTTCACTTAATCTCTCTTATCTACAGTAGTTGAAATGTAAACCTAATGAGGTTTAAGTGTGAAAAAGTTGATTGCATGACCCTGTTTTAGGAGGGCTAAACAGATTTTTTGTGTTGAGCTCATGAAATTACTACCCATGCTGTATTTTATGCTTACTGGTTGGGAAGCTGAATTACCTGGTCATTGAAGGCATTTGATAGTAGAGGACACCACATCTCTCTTATTCTTCTGATAATGTCTATTGAACATCTAACATTTGCTATTGTGACATGAGCCCCTATTCTGAGTCCTTTAAAAGTTTTGCTTCACTTAATTCTCATTATAACTCCTAGGGCCAATCTCTTTGACCCTATTTTGTAGATGAAAGCTAGTATCAGAGATCTAAGACTTGCTAAGATCATAGGCCACAGTAATTATATAGTAATGCTTTTCCGTCTCTCATACTCAGCATGTTTTATGTGTATTAATTTATTAATGAAAATCGAGTGTAGATAAGACCCTACAAGTGGACATGCAAGGAAAGTTACTATGTTTTACATATACATTGCTTCCTAACACCATTTGTGATATTTACTCTCCAACCTCAAATTCTGCAGTTTTAGTGACATTAAGCTATAATTCAGGTGGGCACATGCATTCCATCTCGTATCAAAACGTGTGTGTGTGTGTGTGTGTGTGAGAGAGAGAGAGAGAGAGAGAGAGAGAGAGAGAGATGCATTTTGGTAATTCTCATGATTTCATTTCTTTTTGCAGTTCCCTGCTTTCTCAAATACATATATATATATATATGTATATATATATATATAAACTGTATATATATTTTTCTTAAACTTTTCCTCTATGGTAACTAATTTCTAAATTCCTTATTCTTTTGTCTTCATTTTTTGCTTGAAAAAATATGTATGAAAGTCTTTCAATTGCCATTTCAACTTATATAATTTCTCTTTGTTGTCCTTATGTCCAAATACCAATGAATATTTAAATATAATTTATTCATTTTTAGAAGAATGTTCAATAAGTTTGTCTGACTCTCATCAGTGTTAAGGATCTCCCATTCCAGTTTTTTTTTTTCCTCTGAGATTGTGTATGGTAGTGACCTAGTGACCACAGCCCCTGCATCCCTCAAAACTGCTTCTTCAGACCCAGGTCACAAGAACCAGACCAAGAAGCAATTTCTAGATGAAGAGTCATTTTTGTAGTCTTGAGTAATAGATACGTCAGAAATAATCCTGATTCTTACCTGTATTTGATAAAATATGAAATAACAAAAATAAAAATCCACTTAAAAGGATTATAATACATTGCAAAATGTATTATATGCTAATAAGCTCCTAATTATGTCCTCTGTGAATAGGTTTTCATTTCAGCAACTGAGTTCACTTTGAAATAACTTGAAAACAAAGCACATAGTAAACATGCTATATTTCTCACAGTGCACTTGTTTTTGACATGGATTTATTGGCATGAATGCTTGTGGTAAGAAATAGTTACTAGATATATATTTTTGTTCTAATTATATTTTAATGACTAGAATCATATTTATTTGCATTCATTTTATTTTTTATATTATTAAACATGGACATACACATCTATTTTCATTAAACTTGTTAGAAAACAAATGGAAGCATCTTTGTATATTTTAATAACACAAATTACTTTGTTATTGATGTGACTTACTCAAACTGTAAATTTTGTCACTTTTGCCAGAAAGTCACAAGTCTGTCACATCTCCCCGTGATTGACAGAGAGCCCTTGATCCAGGGCAGCTGTTGGGATGCTGCACACTCACGGCCAGAGTTTTTTGGAGGCCTTGGCTATCACATTCTCTCCAATGTGAATTCCTTTCTGTACGTGTACATATTGTGCAGAGAACAGAAGAGCTCACAGCAGCCCCTAAAAGGCATCTGTTCTTTATAGTGAGATGGAGAAGCTGCAGAAGGTTTGGGGAAACTTGCTGAAGCTTGTTGTCACTTAGCAGGAAGTGTTTAGAAGTTTGCGAAGAACAGAATTACAATTTGTCAAATGCTGCAAACTTCACAGTGAGCACACAAGGTTTGATTTCACCGTTGCTCTAAATAGTGTTGCATTTGATGTACTTTCAAAATGACCAACTTTCTTTTTTGGTAAAGCATTAAAAATTCCTGCACAGGAATTCACAGTCACTCAGGTGAGACTGTCTGCTTTTACTTTCGTGTGTGTGTGGTGGAGGGAGCAGTCTAGAGAGAGGTACAGCAATCTTGCAGAAATCACAGTCTTTGCACTTCAGGATGGCAGGTGCCTGTCTAGCATGAAGTGGCATGAAGGTTTTTAGATTTAATTATAAACTTTTTTTTTTTTTGCTTATAAGAAATTCTTTAAAGAAAACAAGGAAATGCAGGAGTTGAGGTTGCATCAAATGAGTCCATGCTGCAGTCTTTTGTTTAGGACCAGGGAGATGTCTCAGTGGATAAAATGCTTGGCACGTGTGCATGCGGACCTGAGTTCAGATACCCAAGAACCAATGTAACAATGCCAGGCATGTCTTCCCAACGCTGGAGAAATCCAGACAGGAGGTTTATTGTTTAGCTAATCTAGCTGCATCACTGAGCTGTAGCTGCAGTCAGAGAGCTGCCTCAGAGCATAAGGTGGAGAACAACTGAGCAGGACACACAATATCTACCTCTGGCTTTTGCATATGTGTGCAAAGCACTCACACAGATAAACACACACACATACACACACACCCCAATAAGCCAAGAAAATCTCTCATTTAAAACTCTCATGTCTCATCATAAATCCATTCTTGATCCTTATACATGTTATATTAACTAGATTCAGAAAAGAACCTCCTGAATTCCAAAAGTTCTGGGGATTAAGCCCAGGGCTTGGTCCATGCATTGCAAGTAGACAAGTGCAATACCATTGAGCCCTTAAAAGGTTTTACATTGTTAATTTAGCTATACTGGTATCTCTTTCAGTCTCCTTTTCTTGTGGGATTTCTGCATTTTCTTAAAAAAAATCAATTCATAACGTATATTATAGATGGATTATAGATAGGTATTATATATAAAATCTAAGAGGGGAGAAATGTATTCTCCCACCTCTCTGTGATTTGGCAGATTATGTTGATTAAAGACTGCACTGATTTGATGTGTTGGTTTTGTAAGTGAATGTCCTCATATATTCAGATATTTTAAAAAGTAAGCTTCCTACTTAAGTCTTCAGTAGGCAGAGTCCTGCTAAGGAAAGCATGTCACTCAGGGCAGATCTTGAGTCCGGCTCTAAGGTGGTGTTGTGAGTCAGCTTGAACACTGGCTGTTGACCCTGTGCTGTGAATGTATGATGAAACTTCTTCCACTATTCTGACACTTCCCCTAGAATATGTCAGAATCTGGTAATTCAGTCTTCATTCAAGATACATAAAGCAAATCTATCAACAAAATAACTTAGGACAATAAGGTTTAAGAAAATCAAGTTATAAACATATTTTTTTTACTAAAATGTTTTCAAACATCTCTATCAGACATATATATTAGACACAAACATATGACACTAAGATGAAACAATTTTGTGAAAGCATGATTTTAATGCAAACAGATCCTCCAAATACCATAAGAAAATATTTAAATCCCCAAGACAATTCTTCCTTTCTAAGGCAAAAGGTACACACAAAGAAAATTTCACAGAGACAGACATTTGGAAAGTCACCTGCTGTAAGTAGGCCTCAGAGTTTGGAAAGATGGCTCAAAGCAATTTTAAAGCAGTTCAATTATCACATAGATCCTATTTTCCTACACATTTTTTTATTCTAATTTAGATTCATTTTAGAATTGAAGAAACTTCATGAAATAGTTTGGGAATTTCATACCTGCAGGAATGGCAAATCTTTAATCTCTTATTGTATCTTCTTTTTAAAAAAATTACTTTTTGACCATTTTCTACATATAAAAATGTATTTTTGGACTTTTTATTTATTATTATTATTATTATCCATAATTAGATACATTTAATAAACAGATAATGAGTTGATATCCCCATTTCCCCAATTTCCCTCCTCCCTGTCCCCAATCAGCTGGGTATCCTTCTCCATGTGTAGTAGGAAGGGGAGGGGGACAAAAGGGTAGCCTAGATAAAGATGTATTTTGATAATATGAATCCCCTTTACTTCCTTTTGTCACTCTCCCCTTCCTACAGAACCATTTCTTCTTTGAGAAGAAGTAAAACAAATACTACTTTGATGGTTTTTTTCTTTTCCTGAGCTCCTGAATTGAATTCATGGGTGAGGGCTTATGGACCTCAGCATGGGCAATTTAACAAGTGGCAACACCACCAAAGACGATATCTATTTTCTTTGTCTATAAACACAAGCAAAAAATGAAATAGTATGTATATTCACACCCAATACTTCATCTTAACTTTTCTGACATAAATTATATATTGCATATCATTCAAAAGATGAATTGCACAATATACTATAAAATTAATACAACCAATTAATTTTGAAAGATGACTTTTTCTGATTTGAGTTGAATTCTAGTATTCTTAGGCAACCCCAGCTTGCAATCAATGAGTAAGACCTTTTTACTATGGGTGATTTCTAGCTACAACTTGATGTCTCTGCATAGAGAATCAAAACAACTTCTAGTTATGCCATTGCTTCCACACAGACAAAATCCAAATAAGTTCAAGAGCACAGATAATAGAAAATTGCAAAGTAATTAGAAAGTATTAAAATTTAAATATGTATTACCATATATATATTTTTTTGAGACAGGGTCTGGCTATGTAACCCACAATGCCTCAAACTTGCTCACCTCTTGCCTCATCTTCATGAATTCTGGGACATGTTTCGCTCAAGTTAATACAGTTTAATTTTAAATAATAGCTATTTAAATAACTAATATGCAGAATATTTGTACATTTAATCATCCATTTCTCAAAACTAGGTAAGTCAGTTCCAGAATGTCATGACTTAATCTTCTGAAAGCTTCTATTGTCAACTTCAGGTCTTTACCTTATAATAAGAATGTTGTATCAATGGAATGCTCAGTCTATTACATAAATGCTCAGAAACTTTTGTATCGCTGTCATACCTTACATATATGTTGCATTATTGCATAAAACTGTAAGCCAAAACAAATCCTTCCTTTTGGTCAGGTATTTTAGGCATTTGCTCACAGTAATGAGGAAGTAAGTAATACACTCTATGTATGTATGTATATATCCTTGTATTATTCATTGGTTTAACAAAGAAAGAAAAAGAACCATTCTAATGATAGATGATGATAGGTAGAGATGATAGATAAATGGTAATAGGTAGGTAATAGATAGA
Source organism: Zapus hudsonius (assembly GCA_004024765.1). Lineage (NCBI taxonomy): Eukaryota > Metazoa > Chordata > Mammalia > Rodentia > Dipodidae > Zapus > Zapus hudsonius. The sequence continues at coordinate 27,779 of PVHP010014638.1, forward strand.
TTATAGCTAGATAGATAGTGCCATGTTATAGGAATGAGCTCAGTTATTTATTAAGCCTAAGAAGTCCTATGACAGTTGGCAAGCTGGAGAATCAAGGAGCTGGTAGAGGAATTCAGTCTAAGTCTAAGGCCTAAGAATCATTTGAAAGGGCCCATTGCGATAAGTACTTGACGTCTAAGGGACTCACATACAGGGGCTCTGACATCAGAGGGCATCTCAGCGCAAGAACAGAGAGTTGGCCTTTCCTATACCATTTGCTCTTTTGTGTTGGCATGAGAATGGTGAATGAACCTCCACACTTGTGAGGGTACATCTCTGCTCAGTCTACTGATTCATATTCTCATCTCTTTGAGAAATATCCTCACCGACACACCCAGAACTAATGGTTTCCTTGTTACTTAGGCTTCTTTTAGCTCAATCAAGTTTTTACATAAAATTAACCAACATAAATATCATCTGCTTTAGTCACCCATTCGAACAATCTCCTTTTTTTCTTCTGTTCTCTCTCTCTCCCTCCCTCTGTCCCTTCCCTTCCCTCCCCTCCCTTGAACTACAGAGTTGGTTGAGCACCATTTCTCACTTTCTTCTTCCTCACTGTGGACTGTGATAAGATGCATAAAGAACCTGCTGTCGTGCCTTCCAGCACCCCCACCCAGTACTCACCCTCATGATAAACTTTAGCTGAAATAAACCCTTGCTTCCATAAACTCCTTTTTGTCAAGTACTCTGCTCAGCAATGATAGAATAACTGATACAACTAGCTAGCAGGGAATGACAGTAGGAGGGAGTATGAGGAAAGAGGAGAATAATCAATAGGAATGACAGAATTATTTGAAAGGAAGAATAATTTCTGGTGGACTGTGGCACAGGATGGGTTTAAAATTATAACGATAATGCATGATCTATTTCAAAATAAAGAAAAATGATAAGATTTTGAGATGACTGACGTGATAATAATCCTGGGTTGACCATGACTGTTTACATGAATGAAAACTTCACATTGTACCTCATATATATTTGTAAAACTATGTCAACAAAAATGATAATAAACTAAAAGATGTGAACCTTCTTAATTGTATTAATTACTGTTCTCAATGCTATGACAAGAGCAGCTTAAGAAGTGTTTATTTTGCCTTGTAGTTTGAGGGGACACATCTGGGGTTGATGGGGCATCACGGGGGCTCCAGTGGGCCTGAGGACCACTGCCTCCCCAGCTCTGTTGCCGGCACCATATACAGCCTCTCAGTTGACCCGGCACCACCTGTAGCTCTTGTTTGTGAGTACAACACCCTTCTGGCATTTCCAATTTCCTGAGGTCTCTTCTGTTGTAATTTAGGCTTCAGTGTCATGAATATGCTGTGTCACAAGCATATCCAGACACATTTGTGCCTTTCTACAATGTTAGACTTTAATGAATAACAGTTAATTCACAAGCCACTTCAGTTTTGTTTTGTTTTGTTTTGTTTTTCAAGGTAGGGTCTCACTCTAGCCCAGGCTAACCTGGAGTTCACTATGTCATCTCAGGGTGGCCTTGACCTCATGGCATCACTTCAGTTTTGTTGGTTGAAAATTAATAAGTAGTTCCAATTTCATTTGAGAGCCAGATCTTTTACACCAATAATAATTATGAATATTCTCTCTGAGCACACATTAAACATCACACAGCAATTCTATCTATCTATCTATCTATCTATCTATCTATCTATCTATCTATCTATCATCCATCCTATCATCTTCCTTACAGAATGGCTACTAAAGGGTTAAAGAGGCAACAACAGACTTCAAACAGCTTAAAGAGCCCTTACCTGAGGCAGAGAAAGAGAAATGATGGCAACGTAGCGTCACTGCAGGACTTACATAGACATTAACAAGCCCAGGTGGAGAGCTGCTGGAGAATCCTGCAAAGCCAAGCTGCCAAGTTGCAGGATTGACCTGAGCCCCAGGGATCAGTTCAGGTGCAGAGGCGAGGTGTAGGTCAGGTCCATTGAGACAAGCAGCAGAACTGTGTCCAGAGGGAGGTACAGGTGGACAGAAAGATCAGAAAGATGGAAATTGGAGTAGGTTTCCTCAGCAGCGGGGTCTGAGCTGAGCTGAAATCCTTGAGATGGTCAGAATTTCTCTGCTTGTTAATCCCTAAGCACACACACACACACACACACACACACACACTGGCCTCCCATTTGAGGGTCCAAGTGAGGTTGTTGTACTCTGTTTTCGTCTGGTGTGTTTGATAAGCTTTTAGGCCTGGGCTTTCTTTTTGTTTTAATATGCCTATGTGCTCATGTGTTCCCAATCTTCTTTGGTCAGCTTACAAATGGATACTTTTTTACTTTGGGGAATAAGTCATCTTTTAGTCCTTCCTAATCACCCCACGGGTGGTGCTGAACAGGCCAGGGCATTAAGTGCAGATTCATCCTTCCTTTTCCTATGCATTTGCATTCAAAGTGGTGCTAAATGCTGCTTACGAAATGGAGTCACCCAGAGCAAAGCACAAACTAAGATATATAGGATCCCTTGCCACAAGGACTAATACAGACAGCCCACGAAGGAGGATATACAACTGATCAGGGATGGGGAGGGGGGGAATTGGGGAAGTCGGGATAACAATGCATGGTTTGCCCACTAAATAATGTAACTCATTATGGACAATAAATATTAAAAAAAAAACCACTACTCTGAAAAATATTGATTAACTTATGAGGGCACAGATGGATCTCAAAATTCATCTTCACAGCTTCATGGATTGCTCACTCTGGGGGGCGGGGTGTCCATGCAGAAAAGCCTGCTATTCATGACCTGGTCTCAGAACCTTTCTTCAACCCTGGAGGCCTCCAGGACTCCATCACCTTTACAGACTCATATGTTAGACAAGCAGTATCAGACAGATAATACCAATTTCTTCTTCTAGCTACAAATGCACACTGGCTCTCTTAGACCACAACTGCAATGTTCTCTAAGTTTCCAACTAGCTGAACCTGGGAAAATATTTGCTTATGCGGGCCTGCTTCTCAGGATGCCCACTTGTTCAGATGTTCCTGTTCATAGTGTTATACCCTGGATATTGAGATGGGCAAGGCTTTGCATTCAAGGCCCTTCACTCTTGTCTAAATGAAAAGTCTTTAATGGTACCAATCTCTTATGAGCTTCTGTCCTCATCAGCCTTGTTCTCAACATTAACTCCTTTCCTCACCAAACTGTACATTTTGTACATACTTGAATTCTAACTATAAAACTCAGTAAATGCATCGTGAGATAACCATGCCAAAGTTTACATGTTAGGTTGTCTTGCGATTTCTCCACTAAACAAATGAGTCTATTGTTTTTCAGTTCAATTCACTCAAGTTTTCAGTTAGGTTGATAGACTCTTTACCAGAATATAACATGAATGGCCTCTGGTCCAGTTCTCTATAGGGTTCTAGTGCTCCTCTGAACCTCATAAATGTCTTTCCTGCCTGCACTCCTTTGATATTCTGGTCTTCAGAACTTCCACCTGATGACCCAACAAGCTGGGCTTCTCTGTAGCCCACAGCTCTAAACTCTTCCACATTTTCTTCAAAAATCAGTTTCTAAGATGCGCAAACCTTATGCTAAGGTTTATGACAGTAACGACTCCACTCTCAGGTACCCATTTCTATATTTTCTATGTTTCTCATTGCTGTGTACAAATACCTGACAAAATGCAATTCAACAAAAAGGACTTCTTTTGGCTTACAGTTTTAAAGGAATAGAGTCTACTATGGCTAGGAAGGCATGGTGCCAACAGCTTGTTCATATCTCAGCAGATCAGCAAGCAGACAGGTTTGGCTGGAACTCAGGCTAGGCTATAACCCTCAAGAGCTGTCTCCAAGTGACTAACTTCCTTTAGTGAGCAACCCCAAAGGTTCCACCACCTCCCGAGACAGCGGCTCTCGTTGAAGACCAAATGTTCAAACACATGAGCCTGTGTGAACATTTCACAAATGTTCAAACACATGAGTCTGTGTGAACATTTCACATTCCAATAATAACAGTATTCATTGCAGTAACAAGCTATAATTTAACATATTTATATACATTTTTCCTCTGTTGGAAGGCTATAACAAATAGACCAACTATGAAAATTCTTAAGCATATCTTTGGTGAACATATTTATACATATTTCCTTAGTGTATACAACTAGGTGGAAATGCTTAGGCTATAGAGTATTGCTATCCCATTAGCTGAAAGCATGTTTATTTTTTAAGAGAACGTGACTTGTCAGTTGTTGCACTATTTTGAATTCCTCTGGCCAACAACTAGAATATTCTTTTAAATTTATAATGCATCACAACATCTTTAAAGTTGAATTACAACCTCAGAAACAGTTGCCTATTGTCTCTGATTTATCTGTAATTTTTTTAGTCTAGTTTTTCTCTCCAATTACATATTAAGATATTGAAAGGAAACAAATGGTATCTACCTATTCTGGTATATTCCAAAGTGTCAGAAATTTAAGTTTGAACTGAATCCAAAGTTGGAAATTTATTTCAATATTTGGTAAAACCCCTTTAAAGTTGAAAAAATGTATAAGCCAAATAGAACAATTTTTCCCTGTGAGAGGACCCTTTAAAACCATTTCACACTTGCCAAGATATAGGCTCTATGTTGATTTTTTTATTCTATTTCTCCTCAAAGTATTGTCTAAAATTCTATACCCTCTCTGTTTTAAATTTTCATCTTTCAACTGGACTACTAGAATATATTTTGTTAAAGGACATAAACACTGAATTATCCTGCTAGTCATAAGTATTACTGCGTTGTGTCATAAGACAGCTCATATGTAGGCAGTTGTTTTGAGTTCTTTGGCCATTTATCTGCTGTAAAAATGGCTTCATGTCAAGCTAACGTTATAGAATCCACTTTCAAGTTATTATATTCCATTAAATTCCAAGTCACTATAAAAATACTTCTGATTTTGAGGCATTTATATGCCAGTATGCTGAAAGAGACTTGGGTTTGAATCACAACATCAACTTTCTTTTTAAAAAATATTTTTATTTATTTGCAAGCAAAGAGAGATAGGAGAGAGACAGATAGAGAGAATGGACATGACAGGACCTCCAGCTGCATCCAAGAGACTCCAGATGTAAGGGCAACTTTGTGCATTTGGCTTTATGTGGGTACTGGGGGATCCAGCTTAGGTAGTTAGGCTCTGTAGGATAGATAACACCTTAACCTCTGAGCCATCTCTCCAGTTTCCACAATGAAAACATTCTTAAAGCACACTTTGACACAGGGAATTTTGTTTGAAGCCCACAGACCACATTAGGAAGTCAGGGGAACCTTTTGCTGAGCCATGAATGAAATGAGCACATGGCTTTGCTACCAGGCAAGCACAAGTTCTGAGGGAATTGAAAGTCAGGCCTGGGCAAAAGAACACATAGCAACTCATGGATAATTTTCTCTTTATAATATGGGTAGCATCTTATCTAAAACTTCAAAAAACTCAAAAATTTTTTTGATGAGATGTAGACCAAACCTTATGATTTCTACAGGCACAAGAACCAGTGTTTTGAAAATCTCAAGTTAGCTTATTTACTTTTTTCTTTTTCACAGTAGGAGTAAAACTGAAAGTTCTGAATCAGGAGTGCAAATTCATTGCAGTGTAACAAAAAAAAATCAAGACATATTAAGGATATACAAATTAATTACCTAGGGTTCCATTATCACATTCCACTCCAGTTACAATGATATAGAGCACTGTAGGTAGCTAGAATATGTGCCAAGTTTTAAAAACCTGAATCATCTCAAAATGTATAATTATTCCCTAAGTAGAATCAAGGGGATATAGCCACCACAGACCATCAAATGCTAGTGTAAGCCTCTTTACACTATGTACTTCATAGTGATCCAAGTAGGTCAGACTGATCATTCATTTAGTCCATAAGCAAAAGTTGAGTGCTTGCTGTCATGGTTCAATGCAAGAACAGATGCATGTTCCCTGTTCCTCCCAATCAAGTGCCATTATTAGTGTCACAATTCAGTGTTTACTGGCCCTTCTGGACCATCAGCTGAGGATTCCCAAGTCTTTGTCATGTTCTCTTTCCATCTTACATCACTTTCATTCAGAGATTAGAATATGTAAATCACATTCTGTGTCATCTGAATTTATGTCCTTTACAGAATAAAGCAGCATAATTTCTCCTTAGTGGACTAGATCTGACTATTCTTCATTATAAATATCTTTTGGAGAATTTTTTGAAATACTATTTTCCTATACCACCGAGTAATCAATGTAGTATTGCTGCTATATGACTTCTACTGTCATGAAGTCATAAAAGGCAAAAAGAAAATGTGTCTATTCTTTTACAATGTGAAAATTAGGGTCTAGTGAAATTCTGTGTGGTTTACACATTTTGGAGTATATTTAATTGCAAATTTTTCAGTAGAGAAATAAGTGTGTTAAAAGGTATTTTTACTTATAAATCTATGCATATCAGATCACATCATATTTTAAAACACTAGCATTTATTATTTTATTTATAGATTTTATTTTTCTTTTTGACATATGAAAAAGAATCTACATTTACAGATTTTCATATTGACATAGTATTCATGAAGTTATTGAGAAAACATTCTGCCTTTTACAGTCCTTGGACTGGGGCAAATAGGACATTATCTGTGTATTTTACAGGGTTCTACAAATTATAAATGTACACACACACACTTTATTAAAGAACTCTATTACATCAACTACTTGGATTCACCACTTACTTAGTGGTGGGGGAAAATAACATGCCACTCCAAATGCATGTTTTGATTCACACATTTCAGTCTCTGGAAAAATGCTCTCACATAGATTTTGAACACTTTGAAGTAGAAAATTACCTTGTTCAAATGATATGAAGGTTTTTAAATGATAGTACTGAAAGTCAAGAATGACTCCTGACTATGGGAGGATTTATGTAGAGGTTATATAAGAAAGTATTCTTCCTTAACAAGTTATCACTTCTCAATTGGGGCACGCAAATTTTAAATATTTTTCTTAGGGTTTGTCTTGTGTTTAAATATGTGATTCTGTAAAGAAAAAAAAAGTCAATAAACATGAACAGCTTTCACTAATTTGATAACCATTGCAAAATGAGAAAAGACAAAACTACCTGTAGACATTCTTTGCATGTGCTCATGTGTGTATTCATATGTGTGTGTGGGTATGCATGCACATGTGTACCCACACACATGCATGAAAAGGCCAGAGTTTGATATTGATTAATGTACCAGTTACCTTCTGATTGCTATCACAAAACACCTGAGTAGAAGCAGCTTATGTAAAGAAATGGTATATTTGAGCTTAGTTTGGAGTAGAAGTTTATTTATTGTTGTTTTAATAAAAGAAGAATGGGGCTGGTCCTGAAGTCTGCCTGGGGCTTTTGTGGGCCCCCGCAGGCATGGCTGGGCTGGAGTGCGATCACAACTGGGGGGGGGCACGGAGGGGACTGCAGGGAGGGAGGGAGCAGGTATGCTTTGAGTGGCGGCTGCTCCGGGGGTTTTGGTGGCTTTGGTGGAGGCGGAGGCAGTAAGCTGTGGAAGCATGCCCATGGGCCTAAAAACCAGTGGAGGTGTTACAGCTCTTGGGAGCATGGCTCCCTGTGTGTTCAGCTCATCTCATCAGAGAGAATAATGAGCAGAGAGAGACCCTGGGAACAGGCATGGAAAGCAATCCCATTTATTGTAGAAGCATCGTTGGTTAAGTAGAAGTAGCGGAGGAGGGAGGGGAAGAAAAATGGATAACGGGGATTGGCGGTAACCAGCAACCTGTGAATACCTGCTTTGCATGTATACATGAGCTTGGGCACATATCATATGGTGAGGGTAGAGGAACTGCCACCTTTCAGGCACAGCTGGGGTGCGAACCTGGGTTCATGTGGTTTGCTTTGGGAGGGGGTTTCCCAAGGGTGGAGATGGGGAAATGCCTATCGGTTTTGCCGGGTTTCCGACCCATTCTCAAACACCCTTAACCCTTTGTGTCCCATTTAGCAATACCAACACTTTATGGTAAACAACGCTTGATAAGAGCATACACCCAGGTGAACGTTACATCTACATAGCAGCAGAAAGGAAGTATTCTAAGTACTAGGTTTGAATCTCAGGAATATTACCCCCAATCCCTCCCTGAGCAACACACCTCCTACAACAAGGTTCCACCTCCCAAAAGACCCAAATGGACACAAACTGAAGACCAAATATTCCAAAAACATGAGCCTATGGGGGACATTTCATTCAAAACACTTGAGGTAACATCTGTTGCTTTCCATCTAATTATTTTTTGAGACAGTCTCCAATTGAGCTCAGAGCTCACCAATTTAGCTAGATAACTTAGCAAGAAAACACAGAGATCCTCCTGTCTCTCTTTGCAGTATTAAATTTATGTACCACCACACCTGGCATTGTAGATGACTGCTGGGGATCAGAACTCCAGTCTTCATGTGTGGCAAATACTTTACCCACCAAGCTATCTGCTCAAACACAATAGTGCAGTGTGAGGCTGAGTTCAGGAAGGGGCCCCATAAAGGGCACATTATTGTGGGGCTGCTATCAGCAAAGGAGGTTGGCTTTCAAATTATGATGCAAGTAGTCATTGCTGGATGTGCATTTGAGAGTAAGGGGTTTGGGGGTCAAAAAAGAGAAACATTCACTCCTAGAATCTTTTCATTCTCTCTCTCTCTCTCTCTCTCTCTCTCTCTCTCTCTCTCTCTCTCTCTCTCTCTCTCTCTCTCTCTCTCTCTTTCTGGCAAAGCACCTTTAACAGATAAGCTCAGTTCTCCAAAGGGCAATGTAGGATTTGTACAGCTCATTGGTGAGGTTTATCACCCCCAGTACTTTTTCTTACTACTTTCTACCTTTGCTATACTTGACCAAATGCAGTATTTAGAAGCCAATTAAATACAACTTTTTAACCCAAAATCATATGTCTTGTGCTTATCAGCATCTAGTGCTGATATATAAATTTCTCCAGGAATTTATAACATTGTTTCTCCAACAATTCTTTCTAACTTCATTTATGGTAGCCCTTCTTCCTAGCATATTATTCCTTCATTTAAAGGAAAGATGTGGTAATTAGATTCTCTCTATAACTCACCTCCCAATACAAAGAGGTTTCTGTTGTTAGTAAATTTTAGTTGTCTATGAAAGCATGACTCACTTTCCCATGCTCAGTATCACTGGAAAAGGTAAAGCAGAAGTTGGCTTCAACTACAAAAAGGGAAAGTGAAAGGGTCATAACTGATGACTATATCTTAAAACATTGCATTAGTTACCTTTTCTTGATACTATGAAAAAAATACCCAATGAAAGTAAGTTAGGGTAGGAAGGGTTTATTTTGGTTAAGGATTCAAGGAGGTGCTGTTCATCATTCAGTACAGTCAGGAAGCAGAGGGGGAAATGAATGCTGATCCTCAGCTCACTCTTGTCTATTATTCAGTCTGGGACCCAAGCCCATGGGATGGTGGGTGCTCCTCATGTTCAGGACGGGTCTTCTTTGCTCAGTTAAAACTTTCTGGAGACACCATCAGATAGACACCCAGAGGTATGTTTTCATGGTGACTCTAAATCCAGTCAAGTTGACAATCAAGATTAAACATCTCAATATAGTTAATAAAATATAGTGTAAGATTTTATACTGTCTTATCCCACACACAGGTGCTCATCCATAAATGTGGGAAAGAGAATTTTTCAGTTTACACTCCCATGGTTTTTAACCCAAGAAGAAATGTCATCAAACTCATCTGAGTTTCATTAACGGGTAATATACTTAACTGATGTCATAAACCAAATCCACATAAGTTGTCAGCTAAACAGTGATGCCAAGGAGAAATGTATACAGGTAGGTTTCTCCCCTATTTAGAGGACTACCAATGCAAATTGAGAAAAAAATCAAGTATTAACCCAGATACCACTTTTTATTATGAAACTCTGAAATACTTTTGTTGATTTTAAAAAGGAAAAGTAAAAAAATTGATAACAAATGTTCATAAAAAGCAATGTTTTAGATGCTTAATTCCATGATAGCACTCAGAACATGCATATATACGATTTTTCAGGGACAAAATTGAACCAAATTTTAAAGTTCTATCTTCTATTTTTATTCTCAGTTTATTGATGTGAACTTCACTAGGAGCTGGTGTTGTTATTAAAGACCATGCAGTCTGCAGGGGTTGACCTCATGTCTTCTTTATCACTTAGGTTTTCTGTTTCCAATCTAATCTTCAACTCCAACCTCACTCATACCAAGGAAATCATTATGTAGTTGCAATTGTCATGTCTTTTTTTCTTTCTAATTCAAATTTATCCATCCGCTTCTTTATGTAATGTCTCCACATTAGCATTCTTAGTTAATGCTATTGTTACTCACAGCTTCCTGAGTTGTAAAACTTGTCTAACATTTCTAACTCTTCCCTGCTCCTCAAATCCCACAAACTTGTAGTTATGATCTTTCTCTGTTTTTGTTGGGGAGTTGCGACCCCCTGGCCCCCTGCAGGTAGCCCAAGTCTGGAAGGCCAGCAGGAGAAAAGGCTCCATTGGGGAGAGATGAGGCCTATGGTCAGACAGACACGCAAGAACAGGAGAAATGTAGGGCAAATCTCATTTTATTCCAGCACCCAAAGCCCTTTTATAACCTGAGGCTGCATTGTTAAGCCTGTTTCTCTCAAGCAATAAGATTCATCTAACCCTACCAACCGACAGTAGGCCGATAGCTGAGATTCTGGCAAGAGAGTACCCAACCACAGTCATATCGTGGAGGATCCAAATGGAACCCCGCAGAGAATGACGGGATGAACAAGGGGCCCACAGCCACAGCCATTAAATCAACACAGGATAAGCCAGTGAGACAGAAACCAATGATTTTGACACAAAGACCTCTAAGCTCACAACCTTAAAGCAGCCTTAATACTCATCCACCATGACTCAGGGAACTATGTGGAAGAGGGGGCGGAAAGATTGTAAGAGCCGTGGTGGGGGAGATTATCC
>PVHP010014639.1:0-38771 GCA_004024765.1 Zapus hudsonius
CTCTCTCTCTCTCTCTCTCTCTCTCTCTCTCTCTCTCTCTCTCTCTCTCTGTTTAAAAATAATTTTTTTAATTTTTTTCATTTGGATAGACTTTATTGGTTTTCAGGGGGACCACTGGCTGGGCTCTGGAAGGGCTCTGTGTTCCCCTGGTCATTCTGTTTTTGCTTGGCTGCTGCAGCTGCTGCTTTTAAATCCCTTTTTTGCTTCTTCAGCTTTTTCACCTCCTGGAAAACCTGAATGCACAGAGCCTTCTTGGCCAGGAAGCAGCGGTGGGCCCTTCGGTAGTAGAGAGGGGGAAAGGTGTACTTAATCCCCAGCTCCCTGCAGGTCTTCTCAAAGACTTCGAAATTGGTCATGCGGAGGTTCTTGAGCATCTTTTTCCTCTGGTCAATACTCATCAGCAGATAGCGTTTGTGGGCTTTATCCTTCCGATGCTTCTCCATGTGTGCTTCATAGCTGCGGATCTTGACGGTCAAGGCATTAACTCGAGCCTCCAGGGATCTGGTGTCCTCAGGGTTTGCCAATATCTTGTTCATCAACTGTTCTTGCTTGGCTTTTAGCTTCTCTTTCTGGTTGGCCATCTCCAAAGACAAGATTCTTTTCACAACATCATCAACCTTCTCCATTGCAGGGATGTCCCGGTAGTCTTTGAGCAGCGTGGAAAGTGGTGGATCATCATCTTGCATGGGCTGAACTGGTTTCTGGCTGGTGTATCCACGGGCGGCCAGCAGAAGACTCGGAGGCTGCAGGCCGCCCCGGGCCACGGGAAGCCGGGCGATGACTGGGGCCTGGGCCCCTGCCTGGGCTCGGATGGAACTCAGCGCCCTCCACGCCGCCCTCAGCATGCTGACTTCTGCCCGCTCGGGGCCGCCCCGCCACCGTACCCCGACTTAGTGGGCCAGGTGGGTTACCAGGGCGCCGCCATGATGGCTCAGACTCGACCCATCGAGCCCTAAAAATAATTTTTTAAAGTTATTTGAGGCCTGGAGAGATTATTCAGTGGTTAAAGGCACTTCCTTGCAAAGTAAAGCCTGGGTTAGTCTTCAGTACTCATGTAAGGCCAGATGCACAAAGCAGCACATGCATCTGGAGTTTGTTTGCAGTGGCAAAGGCCCTAGTGTGCTCATTCCTTCTCTGTCTCTCTGCTTGCAAATAAATATTTTTTTAAAATGTTATTTTGAGGCTGAACATAGAGGTGCACATCTTTAATACCAACACTCAGGAGGCAGAGGTAGAAGGATCACCATGAGTTTGAAGTCAGCCTGGGACTACAGAGTGAGTTCCAGGTCAGCTTAGGCTACAGTGATTACCTATCTTGGGGAAATCAAAAAGTTATTTTGAAGCTGAGCATGATGGTGCCTTCATATAATCCTACCACTAGGGAGGCAAAAGTAGGAGGATTGCCTTGATTTTGAGGCCAGCCTGGACTACACAGTGTTCTATGCCTGATTTGTAGTGTGAGACCCTGCCTTAAAAAAAAAAAATATTTGTTGCTTAAACCAGTAAGTTCTGAAGTAATTTGTTACATAGCAACAGATCACTAACATGTCCTGATACAGACATCCAGGATGTATTCCACCTGAGGAAGCCTTATGCTATCCAGCTAGCTGTGTTTATAAATTTAGGGATTCACAGGTAAAGCACTTACTGCTCTCAGAAATCTTCATTTCCTTCCACTCCTTTTATTCTGTTTATGTTTTTGAGCAAGCATAAGATTAAACTATAGTGACAGTTCTAGTTCTAAATTTTTTCTGCTTAATATGTTGCAAGCATTTTCTCACCTCATTAAATAATCTTCAAAGCATTCTTTATTCTTAGCAGCTCCTCAGGAGCTCATCCGATAAACTGACAGGAAGTAATTTCACTCTTTCTTACTTTTTTTGAACCTGTGGTTGAGTTTTGTCTTCTTGGGTTATGCCTATTAGGCATTTCATCTTCTTGGGTCATGTCTATGTAGGATTTTGGTGTTCAGAGAGGGTTTATGAACCCCAACTTTCAGGGTCTTGTCTATTTTAACAAAGAATTGAAAAAAAAAGACTGAGAATGATAAATTATAAACTATTGAATTTGTTTAGGAAGAAATTATGATTTTAAAAAAGAAATTATGATTTATGAGATTTATTTAGGAAAAACTGGTATCTAAAGAAAGGTTGGAACAGTTAAATACACACATGGAAGATAGGACCTAGAAGCCCATGCCAAAAGAGTTAGAAGAAACACATACACGTTGGAGCAAAACATTAAAGTGCCCAGTCCTATACCTCCACAAAGAAGAGAGTTAGGAGATTAGGTAGTGAAGGACTCAGGGCTTAATGAAGGATGACAGAGAGAAAGCACCAAAGCGGGAAGCAGGAAACTCAGACACCTGGAAAATAAGTAGTAATGAAAGTCAAGAGAGTTATTACACATCTACACTTGGGAGACCCAGAGTTTAGAGGAAAATCATGTCAAAATGAAGAAGGTATCTGGAAACAGAATACAGGTGAGGAATGAACAGAAAAGTACCCAGACAGGTAATGAGAGTCCTCCCTTCTCCCAACCTGGCTGGGAAAGGGCAGACACTTACTCACTGTGGTGGTTTGAATGCAAATGTGTGTCCCCCATAGATTAAGTTTGTGCCAGGTGTGGTGGTGCACACCTTTAATCTCAGCACTTGGGAGGCAGAGGTAGGAGAATCTTTGCAAGTTCAAGGCCACCCTGAGACTTCATATTGAATGCCAGGTCAGCTTGGGCTAGAGCGAGATCCTACCTCAAAAAACCAAACAAACAAAAAAAGATTGAGCTTGCAACTTGACTCTCCAGCAGGCAGAGTCCTGCTGGGGAAGAAGTGTGTCATTGGGGGTGGATCTTGAATCCAGCCCTACTAGATGTAGAGGGCAAGTCATCAACAGTGGAATAGCAGTGGACCTTGCAAGCCTTAAAATTGGCCAGCCAGGCCAAATATGCCAACTGGGACAATAGTGGCACATCTGTTATGGGGAAACCAATAGCTCTCTAATTGGACTGGAGGCCCGCTCCACAGGAGGGAATACATGCCTGGTACTGAAAACCTAGTCAAAAGCCTCTGACTGGGGGAGGTCATGAGCTCAGGGGAGTAACACCTGCTGTTGTCTAGCTAAATGTAAACATTATGCCCACCAAACCGTCCTGTAAGCACTTTTTAAAATGTGCATACCCATATATTAATGTTACTCTCACCTTTGGTTAAAGAAGCTTCTTTTTCAAATGGCAATGACCACCAGGATGACTCAAAAGTCACCTCTTGCCTCAACCTCCCAAGTATGTACTGCCAGCCCTCAATTTCTTAAATTCTCTCCCTGTGTGTACACAAATATGTATGCAGAGCAGGTAGACCAGTGGGATACATAGCCAACATGCACATCCTGTTTGTCTTTCTTCTAGAGAACCTTTACTAAAACCCCTGGGTAGATCATCCCACCCTGGGCCCCTCTTCATTGTTTCATCGTCATGGGAGGGAAACTAGATGGGCAGTTCATGAGATTCTGAGATTCTCCATCATCATTTTTCCCCCAATAACCCTGTGTCTCCAACAGTCAGATTACAGAGTTTTCAACAACTCTCAAAGCAAGAAGGCTTTATTTACCATCCCATGTTCGTGCCCTGTGACCAGTATCCAGAAGGGAGTTCAATACCGACAGATTTTTTTTTTTCGAGGTAGGGTCTCGCTCTAGTGCAGGCTGACCTGGAATTCACTATGTAGTCTCAGGGTGGCCTTAAACTCAAGGCAATCCTCCTACTTCTGCCTCCCGAGTGCTGGGATTAAAGACGTGCGCCACCACGCCCGGCTTTTAATACTAACAGATTCTTGGTCCCATGTGTGAAAATCTAGTGAAGAGCTATGTACAGATGCTCACCTTTGTACGGATGCTCACCTTGAGTCACTTTGTGGTGCTGAGTGTTAAGTGAGGCCCCTCCTCTGGGAGCCCACCCTTCTGAGGAGCACCCACCTGCTCTTCCTAGCCATTGTTTTCTCAAGCACAAACACCACAAAGAAGTTGTCTCAGGGAGGCCTAAGATAACATGGTTTGGGGTTGCACAGGGCTCGGATGCTACTGGGGAATACATAGGACCTAATAATGCCAGGTTAAAGTTCAGCTTTCTCACCCAGCCCTCCCCTCATCCTTTCCAGCTGTCTTTAATTCGAGAGAGGCTGGCTCTCTGAGGCATGGTGGAGGAGAGGCAAGGAGCTAGCTGGGAACAGCCTCAAGAATGTACCTTGTGACTCCTTGGCTTTTTTTTTTTTTTTGAGGTAGGGTCTCACTCTAGCTCAGGCTGATCTGGAACTCACTCTATCCCTCTGTAGTCCCAGGCTGGCCTCTAACTCACAGTGATTCTCCTACCTTTGACTTCCAAGTGCTGGGATTAAAGGTGTGCACCACCAAACCTGGCTTCCCTTGAACTTCTTATAGCCATGAGTATCAGCACCTCTAGCACCTGAGCCAGGGTCCCACTCACAGGAACATATGCTGTGTTTCAAAGCTCAAAAAAGACCATATAATAAATCAAATATGGGCTGGGGAGATGGATCAGTGGTTAAAGGCACTTGCATGCAAAGCCTGTGGTGTGGGTTTCATTTCCAAGTATCTATGTAAAGCCAGATGCACAAAGTGGCACATGTATTTGGAGTTTTTTTTGCAGTGGCATGCATACCTTTTCCCTTGGTTCTGGCATGCCCATACTGTCCATCTGTCTGCTATTTCTCTCTCTCTCATACAAATGAAAAATTAAATACTAACTGAAAAGGAAAGGCTGGGTGGCCTTAGATATATCAGTTGACTTCTCTGTGATTGTTTCCATATCTGAAAAAGTGGAGTGATAATCTTGATTTCATAGGGGAGCTGTCAGGTTGAAAAAAGATCATGGTGATGACAGCCCACCACAGTGATAGGCCCTCAGTGAGGGCTCTTTTTCCTAGTGAAATCTTGGGCCAGCTGGTTATCTAAGAAGGGCAGAGCCCAGCAGTAATGGAGGAGCTGTCTGGATGCTGAGTCCTGGGAAAGACAGCCCAGCTCCAGGTTAGAAGGGGACTTTTGCTGAGGACAGCAGTGGAAAGGCCAGCAGAGGGGAGGGGCTAGGGTCCATAGTCAGTGTCTGCCAATCTACTGCTGAGGGTGAGAGTGCAGGCATGTGTTCCTTGCTCTGTGAACTTGTAGATACTAGAGCAGCTGGAGGGCTGTGGGAGTGGACTGCCAGCCTCCCTCTGTTGGGAGGCTCTAGCCCAAGGGGCTGTGGAGGGGTCATCTGGGCTGGAGAACTGGGCACGAGGGCACTGAGCTTAGAACATGACTCCTGCAAGCTGGCACCAGAGGTTGAAGCAGGCACAACCGGGCTGGGAGGTAGTTGGGCAGGAGGTGTTGTTGCCACAGTGGAGCCAAGGGACAGAAAAGGTAACTGGGATGGGAGGAGGCCCGGGGACTCATGACAGGGTGGAAATGAAGTGGCTCCTGGCTTCTGGAACAGGCATGATTGTTCCTGACAGCTTTTTTTGCCATGGAGGTCAACTTGTCTTGGGGGCTGTTCGGCCTGGCCCTGGCATCCGGCAGGCAACAGAGCTGGGCAGGAGCCACAATCTAACGTGTGGCACAGGTGCTCATGCAGCTGCAGCGTTTGGCTCCACCATTCCAGCTCGGCTTGCAGGGCCTGGATCTCCTTCCGCAAGGTATGGTTGTGTTTCTCCAGGGACTCATGTTGCTGAGGGGGAAGCAGGTGGCAGGGAGGGGGTATTAGTATGGGGACCCAGCATGTCTCCCCTCACAAATGTCCAGAGAGCCTCTTGGCTGACCATGTTTCCCCAGCCTATATCATCACATGGCTGAGACCTGCCCAGCCCTCTGCCCATA
Source organism: Zapus hudsonius (assembly GCA_004024765.1). Taxonomy (NCBI): domain Eukaryota; kingdom Metazoa; phylum Chordata; class Mammalia; order Rodentia; family Dipodidae; genus Zapus; species Zapus hudsonius. The sequence continues at coordinate 5,862 of PVHP010014639.1, forward strand.
GTAGGTCCCCTGAGACATATCACATACTTTCTCTCTTTCCCTCTGTCTCTTTTGTTTTTCTTTTTCTTTTTTCATTTTTTGTTTTGTTTTTTCAAGGTAGGGTCTCGCTCTAGTCCAGGCTGACTTGGAATTCACTATGTAGTCTCAGGGTGGCCTTGAACTCACAGCAATCCTCCTACCTCTGCCTCCCAAGTGCTGGGATTAAAGGTGTGCACCACCACGCCTGGCTTTATTTTTCTTTTTTTGAGGTAGTGTTTTACTCTAGCCCAGGTTGACCCAGTACTCACTCTAAAGTCTCTAGCAGACCTCAAACTCACAGTGATCCTCCTATTTCTGCCTCCCAAGTACTGGTGTGTGACAGCATGCCTGGCATGTTATCTCTCTTGCTCTTGCTCTCTCTCTCTTTCTCTCTCAGCATGGTCTCACTGTAACCCAGGCTGACCTAGGATTCACTCTGTAACCCCAGGATGACCCGGAACTCACAGCAGTCCTCCTACTTCAGCTGGAAGTAAAGGCATGTGCCACCACACCTTCTCACTTGGAACCTCCACAGACCTCCTAACTGCTGTGTCCTATCCACCTCCCATCACTTCATTCTCTTGGCCCAGAGGTGCTATTTGTTAACTGTCTTGTTTGGTTGGTTGATTGGATTGGTTGGTTTGATAATTTTGTGTGTGTGACAGAGTCTTACTCTGTAGTTCAGGCAGGCCTTAAACCCACTATGTGGCCCAGTCTGGCCTTGAACTCCTTGCCTCAGCTTCTTAAGTGCTGAATTATGGGTGTGTTCCATCACATCCTGCTGGCTTTGAGATTAACTGTAGGTTATAATCCTTTAATGGCCCCCCAAGACTCTGACTGATCCATCATCCTGTCCTGGGGTTCAAGGTCAGCATGGAGGCCCCAGCTCAGACCATCAACTCCTGCTATCCTGTTTCTCTCACTTCCCGTCCCTCAAATGGAATCTGCTTCTTCCACATAACTGCTATGTGCTCTGACTGGACACTTCCCATCTTGCTCTGGTGCTAGTCCTGACATGGCTTTCATGGGACAAATTCAACATCATTCTGTTCTGAACACCTCAAATCTACTTAATGCTGCTTCCAGGCCTCCCTGGCACACAGAATGCTCCCACTGAGTCATGGGCTTGTGTTCCTGGGTATCTCTGAGTCAGCACACTAAGCTCTGCTCTGCTGAACACCAGGTTCTAAGAGAACCCACAGGGACCATCTACAATGTACAATTTATTTTTAGTTTTTGGTGTGTGTATAATGCGTGTGCAGGTTGATGTCTGTGTCAATGCATGTGTGCCACAGCATATGTATGGAGGACATTAGACAATTTGGGGTGTCAGTTCTCACTGTTCACCTTGTTGTTCAGTGTGCTGCATTTACCTTTGAGCTTCCAGTGATTTTCCTGATCTACCTCCCTTCTCACCCTAGGCATATTGGGATTACAGACATCCATTCTACAGTATCTGGCTTTCCATGAGACCTGGGCATCTGAACTCAAGTACTCACACTTGTGCAACAAGCACTTTATCCACTAAGCCAGCTCCCTAGCCATGTATGTATATATTGTTTTGTTTTGGTTTTGTTTTTTTAGGTAGCATTTCACTCTAGCCCAATTCTAGACCTGGAATCCACTATGTAGTCTCAGGGTGGTCTCAAGCTCATGGGGATCCTCCTATCTCTGCCTCCCAAGTACTGAAAGGCATGTACCACCATGACTGGCTGCTTTTAAATTTATTTATTTATTTATTTATTTATTTATTTATTTATTTATTTATTTGCATGCAGAGAATGGGCATGCTAGGGCCTACCTAGTGCCAATGCAAATGAACTCCAGATACATGCACCACTTTCTGCATCTGGATTTACATGGGTACTGGGGAATCAAACCCAGGCCATCAGGCTTTGCAAGCAAGCACCTTTAACTGTTGAGCCATCACTCCAGCCCTATTTTTGTTTTTTGAGGCAGGGTCTCATGTAGCCTAGATTGGACTCACCCACAATATGTAGCTCAAGATGACCTTGAACTCCTGATCCTCAAGTGTTGGGTTTATAGGTGTCCTGCATTCACCACCATGTCCAACCTATACTTCTAATTAGCCATTTATGCTGACAATATGATGAAAATGAAGAAATAATTTTATTTCCACATCTCCTAAGGCTGAATAACAGTCCCCTTTGTGAAATACTTTAAAAGGGGAAGTTGCAAGGGAGTTTTACATAAAAATGTGGTGTAGGGCAGGACATGGTGGCTCATCCCCATTATCCCAGTACCTAGAAGACTGAGGAAGGAGGATGGCACCAAGTTCAAGGCCAGCTAGGGCTACAGAGTGAGTTCCAGATCAGCCTGGGATATACAGTGAAACACTACCCCCCAAAAATGTGGGCTGGGGAGATGGTTCAGAGGTGAAGGCACTTGCCTGCAAAGCCTAATGACCTAAGTTTAATTCCCCAGTAACCATGTAAAGCCAGATGCACAAAGTGGTGCATGTGTCTAGAGTTTGTTTGTGGTGGTAGGAGGCCCTGATGTTCTCTCTCTCTCTCTCTCTCTCTCTCTCTCTCTCTCTCTCTCTCTCTCTGCTTGCAAGTAAATAAATAAAAATATTTTAATGTAGTATAGGCCATAGATTAGGAGTTCTGAATGGCCTAGGAGTCCTCAATGGCCCATTCTTTTTTCTAAAGCACATCATCAGGGGCTGGGAAGATGGCTCAGCAGCTAAAGGCACTTGCTTGCAAAGCATGCTGTCCTGGGTTCAATTACCAAGCCACCCATATAAATCAGAAGCAAAAAGTGGCACAAACATCTGGAAGCAGCAAGAGGCCTTTGTGCATGGGCACAAACACAAACAATAAACAAATAAAAAAAACTAAAAGTAAACCATATCATCAGATGACCCCTCACCCAATTCAAGATGACCCCTCACCCAATTCTCCAAAGCCTCAACTCACTTCCAGGAACTGAGTCCCTCAGTGCTTCACTCATTCATTCATTTACCACCTTCAGCCTGTTCCAATGTGCTTTCTGGGTGGGCTCCCTGGTTATATCTTTTCTTTGGGGGGGGGTTTCGAGGTAGGGTCTCACTCTAGCCCAGGCTGACCTGGAATTCACTCTGTAGTCTCAGGATGGCCTTGAACTCATGGTGATCCTCCTACCTCTGCCTCCCGAGTGCTGGGATTAAAGGCGTGCGCCACCACGCCCAGCCCTGGTTATATCTTGTCACCTCAATTACCCCCTACTTCCCCTCTCCTCTGCTTTAGTTTCCCCCCAGGACTTATCACTTTTGACATCCCGAATACTTTAGGATCATACATTGTGCTTGGTCTCTGTGTGAGAATACGAGCTGTGGGGAGTGGGGCTTTTGTCTATTGTGTTCACAGCTGCCTTCCAGTACTCAGACCTGGGCCTCTCAAAGGAAGACATTCAGCACGGCATGATGGCACACTCAGGAGGCAGAGGCAGGAGGATCACCATGAGTTCGAGGCCAGCCTGAGACTACATAGTGAATTCCAGGTCAACCTCGACTAGAGCGACACTCTACCTTTAAAAAAATGACATTCAATAGATCTTCCCAGAAAAAACTAGATGAGCACACATCAGGCACACACCAACCCAAGGGTTTTGCTGCTCCCCACACCTGGACCAAAGTGGGTTTCATGTTCCCCAAATGCATTGGCCTGCCCATGTTCATCTGAAAAACTCATATTCATCCTTCAAAACCAGCTCATATTTCATCTTCTGTTTTGGAGGGTGGGAGTACTGTGGATGGAATGTTAGCTAGGCTACCACTCTAACACTGAACTACACCCCCAGCTTCATCTCCTCTTTATGTGTCCTGATGCTGCTACCTGAGTGCCATGGGTTAAATCTTGCCCCTCCAATATTCATACATGGAAGCTCTAAAGCCCAATGTGATGATTTTTAGCAATAGGGAGTGATTTAGATTGAGAAGTCAGAAGAGTGAAGTTCTAATCGGATGGGATTGGTGGTCTATCAGAGCTGGGAAGATAGCTCAGTGGGTAATAGCATTTACTGTGCAAGCATGAGGACCTTAGTTCAATCCCCAGAGCTAGGCATGGCACTGGGAGGGGGGCAGACACAGGAGGATGTGGGAGCTCTCTGGTCAGCCAGTTTAACCAAAAACAGCAAGTTCTAGGTTCAGTAAGAGACCATCTCAATGTTATAATGTAGACAAGCAATGGAGAACACCTGATGTCTTCTGGTCTCCACATGTGTGCACATGGAGTACATACATCTGTACACACATGTGCATATAAACACATGCCACACCCACAGAGAAAGGCTTGAGCTAGGTGTGGGGGAACAAATCTGTACTCTCAGCACTCAGGAGGTAAAGGAAGGAGGATCATGAGATTAAGGCCAGCCTGTGCTATATATTGAGTTGGAGTCCAGCCTGGGCTATATAAGACCCTGTCTCAAAAAAAAAAAGAAGAAGAAGGGGGCTGGAGAGATGATTCATTACCTAAGGCACTTGCCTACAAAGCCTAGCAACCAGAGTTTGATTCCCCAGTTCCACATAAAACCACATGCACAAAGTGGTGCATGCATTTGGAGTTCATTTGCAGCAGCTAGAAGCCCTGGTGCCCCCATCATTCTCTCTGCCTGTCTCTTTTCTCTCTTTCTGCATATATATATATATATATATATATATATATATATATATATATATATATATATATTTGTTCTTGGACTTGGACTTCCCAGCCTCAAGAACACCAGGTGCTGAGCAGTCTGTGGTTTAAACCAGTCTATGGTGCTTTGTATAACAACCCGAGTAGATGAATGTGTCTTCCCTGCCTATGTGTTCTGGTAGGCAACTTCATCCTGTCTCTTCCGTTTGTTCAACAGCAAACAGTGGGGCCTCTTTTCTCTGCCAAGTCAGGTTCTAAGTGGTGGCAGGCAGAAAGCAATGGGACAGTTTCCTGCCCTCATGGCATTTAGAGCCTGGTAAGTGAAACTTGCAATGGAAGAGAAGAGGGTCACTACTAAGGATAGACCAATCTGTTCATAGATTAATGGATTCATGGGAGCAATGTAGAGTATGAAAAAGAAGATGTAGCCTAGTGTGGTGGTTTATACCTATAATCACAGTACTCAGGAGGCTCAGATAGGAGAATCACCATGAGTTTGAGGCCAGCCTGGGCTACAGAGGGAGTTCCAGGTCAACTTGGGTTACAGTGAAACCCAACCTCCAAATAAATAAATAGAGGTCATTGTTAAGGATGGACTAATCTACTCATGGGTTAATGGACTCATGTGTTATTGGGTTATGTCGCTGACACACCTCCTCATTGTGCTATATGATGCCCTCACCTTGCCATGACTCATCAACATGAGGTCCTCACCAGGTGCTGGGCAGATGCTGGGTCATACTTCTGGACATCCTAGCCTCCAGAAACACAAACTAAATAAACCCCTTTCAAAAAAAATAAATTACCTAGCTTAGAGTATTCAGTTATAGCAACAGAAAATAGACCAAGATAGAGGGCACCCCCACCTGGTGCAGGGCATCCGCCTTGTCTGTGTGTTTCTGCCTACTGCGCTGGGCAGCCAGCCGGTTCTTCTGTTTCTTCTTCAGCTGCTTTGGACACTCCTCAGGATCCTACCAGGCGTGAGGCAAAGGAAGGTTCTGGGGACTTGCACCCTCCACCCAGATCAGCTATTTGTAAAGCCAAGTCCCTCCACTTGCACCCAGTCTCTGAGAGGCCATTCTCCCAGCAACTCTTCTCCCTTCTTGGTACCCACAGTCCTCTTACAGGCATTGCACACCCCATCATAAAGCCAGGCTTACCCAGCTCCCTTGCTCAGAGCTCACATGAGGGCAAGAGCAGTTGGAGAGGATGAGATTCGAACCCAGACAGAATCAACCTCAAGCTCCACATGCTCACAAGCTGGCGCTCACTCCTCTGAGCTCACTCACCTTGTTTGTATGATGGGAGCACGTGTGCTGTCCTCCAGGCTGCAGAGAGGAGAGGATGATGACAGGGCCCTGTCATTTCTACAGTCTGGGAGCTCATTTTTCTTTTTTGTCTTTTTGGTTTTTCAAGGTAAGGTCTCACTCTAGCCCAGGCTGACCTCAAATTCACTATGTATTCTCAGGGTGGCCTCGAACTCACAGAGATCCTCCTACCTCTGCCTCCGGAGTGCTGGGACTAGTCTCGGGAGCTCATTTTTCTACCTGAAGGCTACGCAAGGCCAGGGCCAGGCCTGATTCAGTTCCATGTATCCATGCCCAACTCATGCCAAAGCCTGAAAATGATGTTCATTTATTCTGCAAGCATTTATTAAGCACCTACTATGTGCTGCACACTTAGCTAGGGGACACAGCAGTGCAAAACAGGCAAAATGGTTGGACATTACTGTAATCCCAGCACTTGGGAGGTAGATGTAGGAGATCAGGAGTTCAAAAGCAGCCTGGGCTATATAGATAGCAAGCTTGAGGCCAGCCTGAGCTACATGAGGTCCCATTTCAAACAGACAAACAAAAAAAAAAAATCATGACTGATCAGAGGAGTGAGTACCAGCTTGTGAGAATGTGTAGCTTGAGGTCGATTCTGTAGCTCAGTGGTAGAGCATTTGCCTGGCATAGAAGAGGCTCCAGGTTCAAATCCCAGCACTGTAAAAAAATTTAAAAGTGGGAAAACTCCCTTCTTCCAACTTTGAGGGCTATGAAACTTAGATGAAACATTTGGTCCCCATGCCCAGAGCTCATGTTGGGGTGTGTGTGTGTGTGTGTGTGTGTGTGTGTGTGTGTGTGTGTATGTATTTATATGTAAGGCAAGACCCTGGCTGCCTTGGCTGAGGGCTCTGGTACCTCCTTGGTTAGTGCTACCTTGTAGCTGTATCCTCCAAAGGGTTCATGGTTACATCAAGCTCAACTCAAACCTTGGAGACCAGACACTGAAGGCTGAGGGGTAAGAACCAATTAGAAAAGGGGGGAAGCCTTCAAGGAAGCCGTGGCTAGTTTGATTGAGGAGGGAAGTATCCTCAGTGAGAGGAAAATGGACCATGGTGGTGCATGCCTTTAATCCCAGCACTTGGGAGGCAGAGGTAGGATCGCTGTGAGTTCAAGGCCATCCTGAGATGACATAGTGAATTCCAGGTCAGCCTGGGCTAGAGTGAAACCCTACCACAAAATCAAAAAAAAAAAAAAAAAAAAAAAAAAAAAAAAAAAAAGAAAAGAAAAGAAAGAAAGAGAGAAAAAAAGAAAGAGAAAGAGAAAATGGATCAGTAGTGTGCAGAGTCCAAGTCCAAGTTCTCAGCTGCAGGCTGAGCTGGGAAGGCATCCACTCCAATCCTGGACTTCTCATAGAAGAAAACTGAGACCCAGAGAGGGGTGCATGGAATCCAGCCCCAGGCCATACTGCCCATGGCACAGAGCTGGGACCAGAATTCCAGGTCACATCCTTCCCTGCCACATTCCCTTCGCACCTCCCCACATCGCTGGTCCCCAGTACTCACTGTCCCAGTCAGCAGGAGACCGCCCCCGCAGAGATGCATGGCTTAGGCAGGGAGAGCAGAGGCTGAAGCCGGGGCTTTTAGATGGCCCTCAGCAGCGGTGACCTCCCGGTGCCCTGTGGGACACCCAAGGAAGTGGTGGCTCTTTAAATCCCCAGTGACCACTCCACCCCCAGCAAGCCCAGTTTCAGTTTCTCCTAAAGCCACGGGCTGCTAAGAATTCCTGGCTCTGGCTTGGTCACGTGGCTGGAACTTCCTAACATGAACTGGCCTTCCGGTTGGGCCCCTTCTCCGGAAGGTAGTGAAAGATAGAGAAATAACAGAGGCCAGGTATAGGGAGAATGTCCTGAGGAGGGCTGGCAGGCTGCCAGGAATAGAGGTGAAAGAAGCTAATGGGGTCCCGGAGCTCATGGTCACTGGAAGCATGGACAGCACCTGTGCTCTCTGGAGGAGCCCAGGTTCACAGTCCACACTAGAACCCCACAGCTTTGAGAAGGCAGCTCAACCTCTCTAGCTTGTTTCCTCATCTGGAAAGGATGTTGGGGAGATGGAACAAATTCCCAGGCTTGAGGCTGGGCATGGTGGTACGTGTCTATAATCCCAGCACCTGGAGTCAGAGGCAGGATGACTGCCCATGGTCCAGCCCTGGTCTATATGTTAAATTCTAAGACAGTCATGGTTACATAGTAAGATTCCGACTCAAAAAGAAAAGGAAAAGAAGGAATTGGGGAGATGACATAGTGGATAAATTGCTTGTCCATGCAAAAGTGAGTACCTGAGTTCAGAAGCCTAGACTACATGTCAAAGCCATAAACCATAGTGGGTTTCTGTAATCCCGTCTTCCCCTCAGTGAGATTTCCCAGAAGCTCATGAATCAGTTAGCCTGGTGAATGTAGCCAGTGAACAACGTACTCTGCCTCAAACAAGATAGAAGGCAAGGACTGATACCCAAAAGATGTCCCCTGACCTACACACACACACACACACACACACACACACACACACACACACACAAACAGAGTGGCACATGAACACACACCAAAAACATAAATAATTAAAATGGCTGCCGGGTGTGGTGGTGCATGCCTTTAATCCCAGCACTCAGGAGGCAGAGGTAGGAGGATTGTCATGAGTTCAAGGCCACCCTGAGACTACATAGTAAATTCCAGGTCAGCCTGGGCTAGAGTGAGACCCTACCTTGAAAAACGAAGAAAAGAAGAAGAAGAAGAAGAAGAAGAAGAAGAAGAAGAAGAAGAAGAAGAAGAAGAAGAAGAAGAAGAAGAAGAAGAAAACAAAAAGCTGCAGGGATGGGGAAATGGCTTAGTCAATAAAGTGCTTGCCTTGAAAGCATCAGGACCTAAATCAATCCCCAGAACCCACATAAAAATAGACATGGGGCTACAGAGATGGCTCAGAGGTTAAAGGTGTGTGTTACAAAGCCTACCAGCCAGGTCTGATTCCTTAACACCTGCAAAAAGCCAGATGCAAAAAGTAATGCAATCATTGGGTGTTCGTTTACAGCAAGTGATTCTGATGTGTCCCCACCCCAAGTGCAAATAAAAAAATTAAAATATTTTTTTAAAAGCAGATGAGGTGGCATTCCCTGTAATTCCAGTACTGAAGAGGTCAATTCCCTAGGACTTGCTGGTCAGCCACTTTAGCCTAATTGTTAAATTCCAGGACAGAAATTCTGTCTCAAAAAAACAAACAAAAATGTATAAAGTAGATGGCATCTGATGCCTCTCCACATGCAATCAACATATGTGCACCCCCACACACACACATACACAGAGTGCTACAGTTGATTAGCAGTGTCTATGACATGATTGATTAGTAATGTCTGTCATGAGCAGAGCATAGCAGAGTCATCCTTTGCCCTCCCTTAGAACTAGGCTTAAAAAAAAGAGTCTGGGTTTTAGAATTGGAAGATCTGAGTCAGCCGTGGTACTCTGCTACCAGGTTGATGGTCTGCAGCATGGGTGTGCTTGTGTGTACACTGGGGATGATGATGAAATCATTCCTTTGCAAAGAGAGGAAAGAATGGAATGAGAAGAAAGCTTAGGATATGATAAAGTACTGTCCAGCTAGACGCAGTCCCTCTCCTGAGATTTGCAGTGATGTATCTGGACTCTAGGATCATTGATGCTGGCAGGCTCATAATTAGAAACGCCTGAGTAAATGAGATTGGACATGACAGCTGGGCACTGCCACCTTGCTTCTGAGGGTGTGGGGGCCGAGGCTGAAATGGGGTGCCCCGTGCAGTGAGGATGTCCATTTCTCAGAATTCTTCTTGTTTCCCAGACACCAGAAGGACTTGCTTGAGGCAGGCACCTGATGGGCTCATTAAGCCAGTCCATGAGCTCCACAGAGAATGATCCAGAGGAGGCTTGGGCATAATGTAACCCCAAAACCACCTGTGTAGGGGAGACTAGGGCTAAGTGTCCACACTCCAGCTCCAACCCCAAACCTGGAACACCCTGGACCCCACTTCCAGGAGAGGGTAGACAGCAGGTATATCAACTTCCAGGAGGCCACTGCTCTGGAGGAAGAAGAAAGGGCAGAGTTTATGGCTTGATCTCCCTGAGGAAGGAGTGGCAGGGACGAAGGGAGTGGGAGGTAATGTTTAACCATGAGTGGCCCTGCCCAGCTTCCCTCAGAGGTGGATGTGCTCCCAGACCTGACCCCTCATTCACAGTGTCCTAGTCAGCTCATGCTGCTGTAACACAACATTGCAGCCTGGGTGGCTTGAACTATTATTCACTTTGATTCTAAAGTCTGGGAAGCCCAAGATTAAGGTGACAGCAGATTCAGGTTCTGGTAAAAGTTGTACTCTGGTTTGCTTTTGATTTATTTATTTATTTGTTTATTTATTTATTTATTTATACACAGGGTCTCATGTAGCCCAGGCTAGCCTTGAACTCACTATTTAGCAGATGACCTTGAACTGCTAATCTTCCTGCCTCTACCTTCTGAGTGCTGGAATTACAGGTGTGGACCACCATACCCCATATGCAGTGCTGGGGATCAAACCCAGGGCTTCATGCATACTAGATGTTGTGGTCAGCTTCCTAGTTGCTGCGCAGAAAGAACCCGAGCAAAAGCGGCTTATGGAGGAATGGGTTTATTTGGCTTACAGACTCAGGGGGAGACTCCATCCTGGCAGGGAAAATGATGGCATGAGCAGAGGGGTGGGCATCACCTCCGCCACAGCACTGGAAACAGCAGCAGGAAGGTGTGCCAAATACTGGCAAGGGGAAGCTGGTTTATAACCCCCAAAAGCCCACCCCCAACAACACAGCTCTAGCGAGGTTCTAATTCCTGAACTGCCATCAGCTGAGGATCAATTACCCAGAACACATTCATTTGTTTGTGGGGGACACCTGGATCAAACCATAACACTAGACAAGCACTTGACCAACTGAGTTACATTCCCAGGTTTCTCTTCTTTTCCTTTTTTTTTTTTTTTTGGGGGGGGGTTCGAGGTAGGGTCTTGCTCTAGTCCAGGCGTCCAGGCTGATCTGGAATTCACTATGTAGTTCCAGGCTGGCCTCAAACTCATGGCGATCCTCCTATCTCTGCCTCCAGAGTGCTGGGATTAAAGGCATGCGCCACCACACTTGACTCCTTTCTTTCCTTCTTTTTTAAAATTTATTTATTTGCAATGAGAGAGAGAGAGAGAGAGAGAGAGAGAGAGAGAGAGAGAGAGAGAGAGAGAGGATGGGTACACACCAGGTACTCTAGGCACATGCAAACTAACTCCAGATGCATGTGCCACTTTGTGCATCTGGCTTTACATGGGCACTGAGGAATCAAACCCAGGTCATTAGGCTTTGTAAGCAAGTGCCTTAATCACTGAGCAAGCTCTTCAGCCCTCTTTTTTCCAGAGAAATTCTCACAATATGGCCCAGGTTGGCCTCAAACTCATCAAAATCCTCCTGCTATAGCCTCCTGAGTGCTGTGGGGCATGTACCATCACACCCAACTGACAGATGGCATTGGACATATGGAGACAATGGTTAATTCCATTATGGAGAGAGAAACACAATATTCAGTGGGGGGGGCTGGAGGGAGAATATAACACCTCTCTTCCAAGTCTTCAGTCCTCCTCACCCTGCTTAGAGGAGCCTGTCCATTAGTCCAATGGCACTGGTGGGTGAAAGCTGGAGGCACCCCAAATGACTAAGGTACAAAGTGAGTTCCCAAGTGGAAGGACTTTTGCTTTCTGGGATAGCCCTTATACCTCAATGCTACTTTCACTCAATAATGCTCAGCTAGCAAATAAATGAATTAAAGCCCAGGCATCTTTAATGTGGAGTCTCTGCACATGTAAGGTTGCCTAAATTTTTCCAAGTACAGAAACTTCTGCTTTACTCACTCCCATAGGATCCACATCTCTAATGAAAAAACTCTTAAAAGTTCCAACAAATGACCCAGGCTTGCTTCTCCTGGTCTGACTCAGCTTGCTTCACTTGAAGTCGCTATGGCCAGGGATTAAGTGAAATAGGAAAAACCCGGTCCCAGGGCTCACCCTGCAGCTGGGGTTGGGGTGGCCCTATCTGAACCACAGGGCCTCAGGGTGAAGAAATGACAAGTCCCAAGGGGACTTGCTGCTGACAGGAGGCTGGTCAGTGGATGCTGGGCTGATCTGATGCCCTCCCTTGGTTCAGATGAGATATGAGATGTGAGCAGGCTAGGAGGCTGCCACTTGGGACATTCCTTCCCTATGTCATCTCCCCAGGAGGATGGACTTAAAAAAAAAAAAAACCCACAGGGTTTCATGTAGCCCAGACTGGCCTCAAACTCAGTATGTATGAGACGACCAGGAACTACTGGATCCTCCTGCCTCTGCCTCTGCCTCTGCTTCTGCCTCTGCCTCCCAAGTGCTGGCACCACAGGCTTTCACCACTATGCCGCCACAGGGAGATGCTGACTCTTAATCCCTAACAGGTCTCTGTTCCATTCTTTTTCAGCAGCCAGAGCTGGGAGGAAGGTCGGAAGGGTCAGTCACAGCAGGAAAGGTATGCTTGCCTGGGGATGATTCCAGGCAGCTGAATGCTGCAGGAGGGACTGGGTGGTGGGGTGGGAGGAGGGATAACCTGGGGAGGATGGCTTTCACTTTCAGCACAGAATGCAGAGAGCCTTTTAGAGTTTGAGTCTGCTGAGAGCTGGGTAACTTCACCTGGGGTTCTAGGAAGTCTTCCGTCTCAAAGGGTGGTGCCAGGCAAGAGAGAGTAGAGGTCATGCATTCCAACACTACTGAGGACTTTGCTGCCCCAGAGGCTTTGTGCTTCTGTTCTCTGCTTTTCCTTTAACCCACACCTGTTTCCTAGAAGCTCACTGGAGATGGGTGGGGCTCTGAGCACCCTGGGGCTCTGTGAGATGTGAAGTTGTGACCACAGCTCATGGATTTTCCCAAATCGTGTTAGCTCTGTGACCTTAGGCAAGGTCTTGTTTCTTTAGGCCTCACTTTCCTGTCTGTAAAATGGAAATTCCTTTTCTTTGCCAGGACTGTCACGACTAAAGCCACACAGGGAGAGTTATTACTGGTGAGGCTCAAGAAAGGTGAATCCCCTCACTCTTTTCTAAAGACAACAGGAGGGCTGCAGAGATGGCTTAGCGGCTAAGGTGTTTGCCTGCAATGCAGAAGGACCAGAGTTCGATTCCCCAGTGCCCATATACAGCCAGATGCACAAGAGGGCGCATGTGTCTGGAGTTCATTTGCAGTGGCTTGGAGGCCCTGGTGTGCCCATATTCTCTGTCTCTCTGTCTCTCTGTCTCTCTCTCTCTCTCTCTCTCTCTCTCTAAAATAAAATAAAATATTTAAAGACAACAGGACATCGCGCAGAGGCTGTTGGTTGAGGAGCAAGGGCCTGGATGCTTGGCTGGACCAGACAGGGTGAAGACAGCTCAACCCAGTAACTCAGTGACCTCAGACATAGGCAAGAGATAGGCTGTAAGGTCTACCCAGCACCTGGGACAGAGCCAGTGATGCAGGGGAGCTCTGTCATGGCAGGTGGACTCTAAAGAGTGTCTGTCCAAACTCCTGATTTTACAACTGGGGAAACTGAGGATCAGTAAAGGAGACTTGGCAAAGTTCAAGATGGCAGACCCAAGTTTCGCAGCAGCCTGTGTGCCTGTTATCTTATTCCATGCTGATCTAGCAATCATCTTGGGGTGCTCGAGTGGTAACAATGGGGGACATGGTACTCCCCCACAAAAGCAAAGTAAGGTTGTATCTACTAAAGATCAGCAGGAGGTTGAGGGGGCTCATACACTGTTGAGTATGTGGCCTCCCAAAAGTGCCAGAACAGAGTCGCTAACAGGCTGCCCATCCGGAATCAAGGCTGAGGGACCCAGGATAATCTGGTTTACCTGAAGCTCATGAAAGGGCTTTGAGGCTTCTGGAAGCCAATGTCCTTGGCAGACCTCAGTGTCCCCATATGTAAAATGAAAGGATTTGACCATAGGTCTCTCAGGGTCCTTCTTGCTATTGTGGAGACAAGAGCCAGCCTAAGGCCTCTTGGGAGAGAGATATCTCCAAGATGGAGGGAGGAACTTTGTAAAACCAGGTACAAGAAACTGAGAGAGGGCAGGGCTGTAGGCAAGAGACCGGATTCCTCTCCTGTCCTTACCACCACCTGCCTTCCACACCAGGCCTCAGTCTCCAACTCATGGCCCATGTGGGAAGGGGGTCCTAGGAGATGTCTTTCTCAGTTTGGGCCTCCCACAAGAGCTAGAATTGGAGCAGATCTCAGAGAGTGGGACCTGGGTCTGTCTTGGTCTAGGGACAGATGTGATGGCTCACACCTATAATTCCAGCAATCTAGACACAGGCAGGAGAAACTAAGTTTGAGGCTAGCCTGGTCTACATAGCAAATTCCAGGCTAGCTAGAGCTACATAGATCCTGTCTCAAAAAATATTTTTAAAAAGCCAGCAGTGAAGCCAGGTGTGGTGGCACACGCTTTTAATCCCAGCACTTGGGAGGCAGAGGTAGGACCACTGTGAGTTTGAGGCCAACCTGAGACTACATAGTGAATTCCAGGTCAGTCTGGACTAGAGCAAGACCCTACCTCGAAAGAAAAGAAAAAGGTTGAAAAAGCTCTTCTACTTTCTAGCTTGAGAGCAACTAGAAAGAGCTGAGCCCATGGGTGGGATGTGGTGCAGTGGTAGTGTATTTGCCTGGTCTTCAAACGCTCTGTCCTCTGTCCCAATCCTTCTCACTCAACAGAGTCCTGAGCATTTTCTATAAGGCAAACTCTGTCCTAGGTTCTGGGAGACATGTGTTTAAGAACGACCCAATGTCAGTAGTTGTGGCATACTGTGTAGTCTCAGGCTGGCCTCAAGCTCATGACAATCCTCCTACCTTCTGTCTCCTGAGTGCTGGGATTAAAGGCCTGTGCCATCACACCTGGCGTGGCATACGCGTTTAATCTTGACACTTGGGAGGTGGATTCAGGAGGATCAGAAGGTAGAATACTGGGGGTAGAATGGTCTAAGTGGGGTCAGAAGAGGGGATAAAGGAGAGAAGGGAGAGGAGAATTAATCAAAACTCAAGGTGTTATGAGTAAGCCATATGGAAAGCTACTTCTTTGTTAGCTAATCAAATACATATGTTTTGTTGTTGTTTGTTTTATTGAGGTAGGGTCTCGCTCTAGTCCAGGCTGACTGGAACTCACTATGTAGTCTCAGGGTGATCTCAAACTCACAGGTGAAAATTCCTACCTCTGCCTCCCAAGTGCTGGGACTAAAGGCATGTGCTACCACACCAGGCCTTTATAATTTTAAATTTTTTTAGTTCAAATACATGTTATTTAAAAGGGAGAGATTTTGGGCAGAAGTATCTTGGTGGGGGGCATGAAGAATGCTATATCCAGAATCCATAGTTTGTTATAGAAAATTTTAGTACCAGGAGTGGGATAGCTCCCAGTGAGTTGTTAGTCAGAGAGGCCCTTAAGGCAACCAAAACAATAGAGGCTATTTTCAAGGTTTTGGGGTGCCTACTACAACCAGATGGTAAGACCCTATTGCTGAAGACACCACATTCTTTGGTGGCAGAACACTGAGAAATCACGTTAGAACTGAGCTTGACACCTCCTCCCTGGTGGCTAGTGCTGGAAAGTGCTATACAAGCCTTCTGGGGAAGAAAAGTCATCAATAGTCTTAAAGAGCAGCAGACCCTGCAAGCAACACAAATGGCCATACAGGAAATATGTGTCCACTAGTGCAATGGTGGCATGTCTGTATGGGGGAATCAAAAGCTCCCAGATTGGATTTGAGGCTGGCTCCGTGAGAAGGAATTCATGCTTGATACTGACAACCTAGTGAAAAGCCTGTGGCTGGGAAGGTCACCAGCCCAGGGAGGAAGCTATGACTGCTGCTTGGCATCATGGATTCTACCTCTCAAACTTATGTTTGTGCTCACATATTAGTGTTGGTTAGAGAAGATTCTCTTTTCAAATGGCAGTGAATACTAGGGAGATCCAAAACTCATCAAAGTGCTGAGAAGTGACAGTGACAGCACTGAATGAGACATCTCCATGACCCCCTCCAGTGGCACTGAAACTATAGCAGAAGAGGTGGCCAAGGATGGGACAGGGTGCTTTGCAATACTATCTCCCAAACGCAGTGGTGGTTGTATTCCTGACCTCACAGTGGCTGTCTTTACCTGCATAAGACCTGCATTATATTGGGCCCATCAACTTATTGTCATGGATGATGGAAGAGGGGGAAAAGACATTAAAACAGAAGAGAGAATGGTAGGAAAGAGAGGGAGCCACACGCCTTTAGTCCCAGCACTCAGAAGGCAGAGGTAGAAGGATCGCAGTGAGTTTGAGGCCACCCTGAGACTACATAGACATAGAGAATTCCAGGTCAGCCTTGACTAGAGTGAGACCCTACCTTGAAAAACCAAAAAAAAAAAAAAAAAAAAAAGAAGAGGGGTTCAAGGAAGGAAGGGAGGGGATAAAGGACAGAAGAAGGTGGTAGGAGGGGATTATGTAAATTTTGTGGGTTTTTTTTAGTAAAGTTATTTATTTTAATTTTTAAAATGGTGGAGGGACTTCCCATTTAAATAAATATTGAAGTCATACTGAGTTTTTCTTTTTGTTGTTGTTGTTTTGGTTTGTTTTGGACTAGTTTTGAAGTCGCTATGTAGCCAAAGAAGTAGAGAGGGGAAGAGGCACTGGTTGGAGGTCAGAGAAGGGTGGAGGGAGGACTCCGGTGGGATTGGTAAGGAGGGGGAAGCAGGAGACTGAGATGGACAGAAGCAATGGGATAAAGGTCAAAGGGTCAAGAGTCCCTATTGAGTGAGGCATGGTGGTAGAGGCCTGTCATCCTAGCATTAAAGAACCAGAGGCACCACTTATCTCCTCCCCTCTTCCTTCCTTCCTTCCTTTTTCCCCTCCCTCCTTCTTCCTTCCCTCACTCCTGCCCTAAAATAAAAAAAGAATAAGCCGGGCGTGGTGGCGCACACCTTTAATCCCAGCACTTGGGAGGCAGAGGGAGGAGGATCGCCATGAGTTCAAGGCCACCCTGAGACTACATAGTGAATTCCAGGTCAGCCTGGGCTACAGTGAGATCCCACCTCGAAAACCAAAAAAAAAAAAAAAAAAAAACCAGAGGCAGGAGTATTACCATGAGTTCAAGGACTACATAATTCAAAATAAGTTTCAGAAAGCAAAGAGCAGATGCTGGAGGATGGCACAGTGGTTAAAGGTGCTTGCTTGTAAGCTTGCTCGTCCGAGTTCATTTTCACAGCATCCATGCAACACCATGTAAAGCTGGCTGCAAAGGGGCACACACATCTGCACTTCCACCATGACTGCAGCAATGGAAGGTGGAGCCAGGAGGATCAGGACACTCAGGCCAACTACCCTGGTGACACACAGCTGCAAAAGCAAAGAAGACCTTGTCTCAAGCAAGGCGCAAGGAAGGAGAGGATAAACACTGTGGAGGACAAACACCCTGAGGTTGTCCACGTGAGGGATGTGGCGCTCAATCACCCATACTGTACACACACACACAATGTACACATCCACACATACACCTGTAATAAAAAATAGCGAGCCGGGCGTGGTGGCGCATGCCTTTAATCCCAGCACTCGGGAGGCAGAGGTAGGAGGATTGCCTTGAGTTCAAGGCTACCCTGAGACTACATAGTGAATTCTAGGTCAGCCTGGACTAGAGTGAGGCCCTACCTCAAAAAAAAAAAAAAAATAGCAAAACATGGTTCCTGTGCCTTGGGATGGGGAGCAGAGAAACTGCTGAGGTGAACAGAGGCTGTGTGTGGGTGGAGGCGGGATGGAAGAGACTGGAGAGGCCCCTGGCTCTCAGGTTGCCAAGCAAGGCCCAGCAGGACAAGGATACCTGGAAACATGCAGCCACACCCCTTCTCAAGGCATCAACTGCTCCTCTGGGACCAGAAGGCCAGAAGCAACTGTGACAGGGTGGTTTTTTTTTTCTTTCTTCCTTCTCTCTTCCTTTCTCCTTCCTCCTTTCCTTTTTCCCTACCTCCCTCCTCCTTCCCTTTCTTTCTTTCTTTCCTTCCTTCCTTCTTTCCTCTTTCTTCTTTTTTTAATTTTTTTTGAGGTAGGGTCTCACTCTTGCCCAGGCTGACCTGGAATTCACTTGTACAGTCTCAGGCTGGCCTTGAACTCAAGGTGATCCACCTACCTCTGCTGGGATTAAAGGTGTGTGACACCACACTGGGCCTCCTTCCTTCTTTCTTTTGCTTTTTTTTTTTTTTTTTTTTTTTTTTTAGTGGCCTAGAACTCACTAAGTAGCTGCGACTGGCCTCAAATTCATGGCAATTCTCCTGTTTCAGCCGAAGGGCTGGGATTACAGGCGAGATGCACCATGCTACTACAGTCTTGCTCCTGAGGGAGCCTCAGAAAAATCTAGATGTCGCTGCATGAAGACCTGAGTTCCTGGAGTTCTGTTAGAGTCTCAGCCACCATGTGCCCTCTGGCGACCAGTGGAGGGTGAGTAACAACTTTCGTCATCTGCAAGTTGGACAGGATGCTTCCTCTGCCGCCCACATCAGGGCTGAGATCTGTAATAAAGATGCTTGTACACTCTGACTTGTCATCCAGGCATTCGGATGGGATCTGCGTACCCAGTGAACCCTCAGGGACAGACATGGGGACAGAACTGCCCTTGGTACTAGGCAGATCAGGACTGTGAGTCCTCCAACAGACCACCATCTGCACCCAACTGCCATTTCAACATTTAGGTTGTGCATTCAGCCTTCTAGTTCTTTTCCTACTTAAGACAAAACCTACACTTGTATATGCTGCCACCAAGTGCTAGTTGGTGCATCTGTTATTGGACATGTGGTCTGAACAACAGGACTTATGTCATGTCTGAAAGAGAAACAATTTTCCCTCTTCTCATTAAAATTGTCATTTATTTATTTAGACAGTGTTGATGGCTGAACACAGAGCCTTATTATAAGTACTCTACCACTGTACTAGACTGTCCCCAGCGCTTACAATTTTAAGCAACTTAATATATTATAGTTCTTTTTTGTTTTGTTTTTGTTTTTTGTTTTTTTCAAGGTAGGGTCTCACTCTAGCCCAGGCTGACCTGGAATTCACTATGTAGACTCAGGGTGGCCTTGAATTCAAGGTGATCCTCCTATCTCTGCCTCCTGAGTGCTGGGATTAAAGGCGTGCGCCACCACGCCCAGCTTAATATATTATAGTTTTAAGAAAAATCAAATAGAAAGTGTCTAATGTAAATAAGTTTAAAAATAAACTTTTAGAGCGGGGCATGGTGGTGCACACCTTTAATCCCAAGCACTCAAAAGGCAGAGGAGGATTGCTGTGAGTTCAAGGCCACCCTGAGACTACACAGTGAATTCCAGGTCAGCCTGGGCTAGAGTGAGATGACCCTACCTCATAAAACCAAAAATAAATAATAGTAAAATTTAAAAAATAAAATGAAAAACTTTTAGACATATGAATAAGCAAGTAAAATATTTAGGTGTGCTTCTTGCTAATAATAATTAACCATTATAACTTAAACCTGAGCCTATGGTGGCACATGCCTTTAATCTCAGCACTCGGGAGGCAGAGGTAGGAGGATCGCCGTGAGTTCAAGGCCACCCTGAGACTACATAGTGAATTCCAGGTCAGCCTGGGCTAGAGTGAGACCCTACCTAAAAAAAAAAAGGAATTTGTTTTGCTGTGTTGACACAATCTCTGAAATGCTCACCCCCTGCTTCTACCTCTAGAGTGCTTAGCTGTCAGGATTTGGGTATTTTAATTTCATCATGATCTTTCTTGTGGAAAAAGAAAAAAATGCACACACACATATATAGCTACAGTTAAATATAACTACAGCTGCTCTTCATAGCTTCTTTGCAGTTCTCGTCTAAGGTATTTCCCAGGGGTTTTGAGAGCTCCCTTTTCTCCTTCCCATGAAGCAAAGAAAAATACAGCCTGGGATAGACCCCTATCCTGGCCTTTAAAAGTCATTCCAAGGCTGAGGATGTAGCTTGCCTAACATGCAATTCCTGGGTTCAGTGCCCAGCACCACATAAACTGGGCATGGTAGCTCACACCCAGAATTTACCTGTTATGTGGACGTAAGTCATCCTGAGCTATGTAGTGAGTTTGAGGCTAGTCTGAAAATATGAGACCCTGACTCAAAATAACTAATTTAATTTTAAAAAGATTAAATCCTTGCTGTGTGTGGTGGCGCACACCTTTAATCCCAGCATTTGGGAGGCAGAGGTAGGAGGATCACCATGAGTTCAAGGCCACCCTGGGACTACATAGTGAACTCCAGATCAGCCTGGGCTAGAGGGAGACCCTACCTTGGAAACAAGAAAAGAGTAAAGCCATCCCATTTTCTGCTACCTAGTGTCAGGTGAATACAGACCTGGGAGATGGCTCTGTGAAGCGCTTGCTGCATAAGCATGAGGACCTGAGTTCAGATTCCTGGCACCTACATAAAATGCCCCGTGTGTGCTTCACCTATAATCCCAGTGCTGGGAAGGCAGAGACAGGAGTTTCCCTAGGGCTATCTTGTCTAGCCCACTCAGTTGAGCTCTATGTTCTGTGAAAATCCTTGTCTCTACTTAAAAAGTAAGGTGGAGGCCTGGAGAGATGGCTTCGTGGCTAAGTTGTTTGCCTGCTAAGCAGTAGGACGCGAGTTTGATTCCCACATAAAGCCAGATGCACAAGGTGGCGCATGTGCCTGGAGTTTGGAGTGGCTGGAGGCCCTGGTGTGCCCATTCTCTCTCTCTCTCTCTCTCTCTCTCTCTCTCTCTCTCTCTCTCTCTCTCTCTCCTTCTTTCTCATTCTCTCGAATAAATAAAAATATTTTTAAGTAAGTTGGAAAGCCATCAAGTAAGACAAGAAAGCCTCTGGCCTCCACATGCCAACACACATATGCACAAATGTTAAACAAATCTGCAGCCAATTCAGCTGACGAGGTTTCTTTCCTCATGGGGGTCTAGTGTGCAATGGCTGCAAACAGCAGCTTCTGTGGTAGTGCATGCAGCCTATTGCTTGCATAGATTGTCCTAAATTGGCCAGTTTTCTGGCAAATATTCTTTTTTTGTTTTGTTTTGTTTTTCGAGGTCGGGTCTCGCTCTAGTCCAGGCTGACTTGGAATTCACTCTGTAGTCTCAGGGTGGCCTTGAACTCATGTCCATCCTCCTACCTCTGCCTCCCAAGTGCTGGGATTAAAGGCGTGCGCCACCACGCCCAGCTCTTTTTTTTTTTTTTTTTTTTTTTTTTTTTTTTTTTTTTTTTTTTTGGTTTTTTGAGGTAGAGTCTCGCTCTAGTCCAGGCTGACCTGGAATTCACTATGTAGTCTCAGGGTGGTCTTGAACTCACGGCAATCCTCCTACCTCTGCCTCCAGTACTGGGATTAAAGGCATGTGCCACCACGCCCGACAATATTCATGTTTTTGATCTCATGTTATCCCTAATCTAGGCTGCACAGATGGGTGTTCAGGGCACGTTTCAGAAGCCCCAGGGCACAGTGGCCAGTCCTCATATACATCCGAACCAAACTGCAGAAGGAGCATGTGGTCAAGGCCTTGTGCAGGGCCAAGTTCAAGTTCCCTGGCAGCCAGAAGATACACATCTTAAAGAAGTGGGACTCGACCAAGTTCAAATTAAAAAAAAAAAAAAAAGGAAGAGAGGGGCTGGAGAGATGGCTCAGCGGTTAAAGGTGCTTGCTTATAAAGCCTAATGGCCTGAGTTAGATTCTTCAGTACTCACATAAAGCCAGATGCACAAAGTGGCACTTGTCTGGAGTTCATTTGCATGGCAGGGGTCCCTGGTGCACCCATCTCCCCAAACCACAGCACATTGAGAAAAAAAAAAAAAAAACAACTCAAGAAGACACAAAGCCCCAGCACAATACCCAAATTTCCAATTAAACTCCTGGAGGCATGCATCAGGCTCCTGTGTCTCAGGCATTTCCCATTTTGGAGGGGGGAAAGGGGAGAAAAGAAGGGAGAGGGAGAGGAGAGACATACTCATATTTAAAATCGTATTTAACAACTATTTACTGAGCATCTACTCCATGGCAGCCTTGAGGCTAAGACCAAAGGGCTTTGGTTTTATCTTCCACAACAGTTGGAATTGTACTACTCAACCTGAAACAGCAGCATCATAGGCGGGGCGACTCTTGGGCTGTCGGTCCCCTGCATTGCGGGCGCTTAGTTCCCCAACCAGCACTGGCTATTCTGTCATTGGAATCACCCAAGGTGAACCCCACCCTGCGTGCACACTTCAGAACCCCTCGATTGAGAGGCATCGGCCCACTTTCTACGGGAATCCGGGACCGGAGGAGGAGGTGGGGGCTGGCCCATTCTGTCACTAGCAGATATGGATACTGTCCAGGTTCGGGATGCGCAGAACAGGGCCAGAGGCTGGTCTCTAGATCAATTCGACAGCCCTCCAGGGGATCCTGGTTCCGATTCCTGGCTTAGAGACCCTTCCCAGGTACTCCCCACCCAGTCAGAGTACAACTCGGGAACTTCAGCTTGCCGTTCTCTGCGGAGTCGAGGGTGCTGGGGAGGAAGAAATGGAGTTTTCGGGCTCGTCCCCAACCCTCAGCGGTCGGGAAAGCCAAGGGTTAAGTCAGCGGGCCGGACAGAAGACGCAGCGCCGCTAGAGGGCGCCGGACTGGCTTTCCGCGGCGGTCCTGTCGGTCACGTGACGGCGAGGCGGGACCCAACGACCGGCTGGCCAATCGGAACCAGGAGCGGGATCCCGGGACTAAGGAGAACCGGCTGCCGGGAGGGGGCTACGGGACCATGGGGCTTCTGACCATTCTGAAGAAGATGAAGCAGAAAGAGCGGGAGCTGCGGCTGCTTATGCTGTATCCTCCCGGATGCCGGAGCTGGCGCGAGGGGAGCGGGGCCCCGCCGGGTGGGCGGTGCCAGGCGCCCCCTGCCGGGCGGGCCGCGCGCGTGCGGCCTCCCTGCCGGTCCCACGGCCCATTGTGCGTCACGCTCGCACGCGGCCCGCGGTCCT
The DNA here is from genome assembly GCA_004024765.1 of Zapus hudsonius. NCBI lineage: Eukaryota > Metazoa > Chordata > Mammalia > Rodentia > Dipodidae > Zapus > Zapus hudsonius. The sequence goes on from PVHP010014639.1 coordinate 28,845, forward strand.
CGGGGCGGGGCGGGACGGGGCGGGAGGACACGCGGGTCCAAACGCCCGGGGGCCGGGGCCCCAGTGTCGGAGGAGACGGAGGCGGCGGCTCGGACGTCACAGTCCCGGATCTCCCTGGCCCTGACCTTCCTCGTGTCCCCCGGTGCCCGGGGGCGAGCATGGGCCCGGCGCTGGTCCGCGTGAGCTCCGTCGACCTCGGTTCCACCCGGCACGCTGTAGCTCTGCGGCCATTGTGTCGGCCGGGCGGACCCCCGGCGGCCTCACCCTCTTAGCTGCCTAACTACTATGCTCGAGTCTGTTTTTAAGACACTCGTGTGCACCGGGGGAACAGCAAAGCAAACCAACCCCGCGTCTGTGCAAACCCAAACTGATAAAACAAGGGTGCAGCGTGGATAAAGGACACTGAGAGTGACAAGAGGGAGGGTAGGAATGGACCCGGCGGGTGTCTAGGGAAAACGTCTAGGCAAAGGAAACACAAGTGCAAAGCCCTGAGTGGGTGGAAGGAAACACACTAGAATATTCAAGGAAGGTCAAGGAGAGAGCTGTGGCTGAAGAGAGGGAGGAGAGGTGACAGGTGACCATGAGCAGGTAGGCAGGATGGTGACTTGGACCTGGATGGAAGGAGGGGACACGATGATAGCAGGACCTCAGAATTCCTGCTAGATTGGAGGTGAGTGGGAGGGAGGGCCACAGAGGCTGACTCCTGGGTTTCTGGCCTGAGTAACCAGGAGGATGCAAGCCACTTGCTGAGATGGGGGAGGGGAGGACTAGTTTTAGGAACACACCAGCCCTGAGCTGTTGGGCCACATATGGTGCTTGAGACACCCAAGGAAGCAAATGGGTGGGAGCCATCAGCCTAGACATGGTATTTGACAGCACAGTCCCAGGATGTCACCAAGGAGTGATGAGAATTAGGTGAGCGTGGGGAAAATGGAGGGAACAGAGCATGAGAGAGGCAGGTACTGAAGTAAAGCCCCCAGCACTGAGGGCTACCTGGTACTGGATGCTGGTGGAGAGGTCTTGCGAACTCACCTGGCAAGATTAGGGTTGGGAAGCGTTAGGAATCACAGTTAGGAAAGGGTTTAAGAGCAGGAAAAGCTCTTGGTGCACACCTGTATCCCAGCACTTGGGAGGCAGAGACAGGAGAAACACCACCAGTTCAAGGCCAGCAAGTTTCAGGCCAGGGAGGACTGTATGGTGACAGCTTAGCTAAAAAAAAAAAAAAAAAAAAAAAAGAGGCAGGGAAGGAAAAGGGAAGAAGGAAAGGAAAGAACCAAAAACAGGGCTGTGGTGATGCAAAGGTAAAAGGTAAAGGTAAAGGTGCTTGCTCTGCAAGCCTGCACCCACAATACTGCCTGAAATCCCAGCATGCCTACTGCAATGGGAGGTGGGGACAGAACCCCAAAGCTCTCTCGGTCCCATATTGAACTCGAGTTGGAAGAGGCCAGTCCGGTCTCAAAATGGAGGGCCATGATCCAAAGGAACCAGAGCAATTGAGGAAGCTGTTTATTGGTGGTCTGAGCTTTGAAACTACAGATGATAGTTTTGAGAGAACATTTTGAGAAATGGGGTACACTCACAGATTGTGTGGTCATGAGAGACCCCCAAACAAAACGTTCCAGAGGCTTTGGTTTTGTGACTTACTCGTGTGTTGAAGAGGTGGATGCAGCAATGTGTGCCCAGCCACACAAGGTTGATGGGCGTGTAGTGGAACCAAAGAGAGCTGTTTCTAGAGAGGATTCTGTAAAGCCTGGTGCCCATTTGACAGTGAAGAAAATTTTTGTTGGTGGTATTAAAGAAGACAGAAGAGTATAATCTGAGAGACTACTTTGAAAAGTATGGCAAGATTGAAATCATAGAAGTGATGGAAGACTGGCAGAGTGGAAAAAAGAGAGGATTTGCTTTTGTAACTTTTGATGATCATGATACAGTTGATAAAATTGTTGTTCAGAAATATCACACTATTAATGGGCATAATTGTGAGGTGAAAAAGGCCCTTTCTAAGCAAGAGATGCAATCTGCTGGGTCACAGAGAGGTCGTGGAGGTGGGTCTGGCAACTTTATGGGTCGTGGTGGAAACTTTGGAGGTGGTGGAGGTAATTTTGGTCGTGGTGGAAACTTTGGTGGAAGAGGTGGCTATGGTGGTGGAGGTGGTGGCAGCAGAGGGAGTTATGGTGGAGGTGATGGTGGATATAATGGATTTGGAGGTGATGGTGGCAACTACGGTGGTGGTCCTGGTTATAGTAGTAGAGGAGGCTACGGTGGTGGTGGACCAGGATATGGAAACCAAGGTGGTGGATATGGTGGTGGTGGAGGAGGATATGATGGTTACAATGAAGGAGGAAATTTTGGTGGTGGTAACTATGGTGGAGGTGGGAACTATAATGATTTTGGAAATTATAGTGGACAACAGCAGTCAAATTATGGGCCCATGAAAGGGGGCAGTTTTGGTGGAAGACGCACTGGCAGTCCCTATGGTGGTGGTTATGGGTCTGGTGGTGGAAGTGGTGGATATGGTAGCAGAAGGTTTTAAAAACAGCAGAAAGGGCTACAGTTCTTAGCAGGAGATTGAGCGAGGAGTTGTCAGGAAAGCTGCAGGTTACTTTGAGACAGTTGTCCCAAATGCATTAGAGGAACTGTAAAAATCTGCCATTGGAGGAGCGATGATCCATAGTCAGAAAAGTTACTGCAGCTTAAACAGGAAAGCCTTCTTGTTCAGGACTGTCAGAGCCACAGTTTGCAAAAGTGCAGCTATCGATTAATGCAATGTAGTGTCAATTAGATGTACATTCCTGAGGTCTTTTATCTGTTGTAGCTTTGTCTTTTTCTTTTCATTACATCAGGTTTATTGCCCTGTAAATTGTGGTAGTGGTACCAGGAATAAAAAATTAAGGAATTTTTAACTTTTCAAAAAAAAAAAAAAGAACCCCAAAGCTTACAGGCCAGCTAGTCTGGCTTTCCCAATGGCCAATCCAAGACAGACCCTGTCTCAAGGTGAAAGGAGAGGACCAACACCCTGAGATGGTCCTCCGACCTCCACATGTGCATGTGCCGTGGCATGTGTGCAACACACACACAAATGATTTTTAAAAAGGCAAAAGCCTGACGATGGAGTCTGGCAGGGCTGAATGTGGACACCTGTTCAGAGATAGAAAGGAAAGAATTGACCACCGCTGGGTGGGGAGCCTGATGAAGACAGGGTTCTGAGGTGCAAATTTGTCAGCCAGTGGAGATGATCCCTGGAAGAAGGAAGCATGGGCACAGGACAGGGTCTCCTCATCCCATCTCACAAGTGGTGGTCACCCGGAGTCAGGTGAGCAGGAAAAGGCCCTGCATGTTGGAAAGAAAGGAGATGGTTCTCACCTGCTGGTGAGTTCACCCACAAGTCTGTTCTCTGCTGCAGAGGCTGGGGATTATTCCAGAAACTCATGAAGATGGTTGCCATCTCCAGATCTTTGCACTTCCCTCAGTCTATATATTTGAGGTCTCAAAATGCCTGGCTGAAAACCTCTCACACACCTACAACTCCCTTCTAGCAATCTCCTGTGTGTTTATTATACTCTCTGACCCACAGTACCTAATTTTCTCATATGTTTACACTTCTTGTATTCTCCTCACTGGAGTGTAGGCCTCATAAAGTCAGGGACTTTTTCATCTAGCACCTAAGAGGACCTGGCACACAGTAGGTGTTCAATTAATACTTGTTGCATGAATTAAGTTGCTTCTGCTTAGCAGAGATAACACACATTTGATATGCCCATGTTTTATCCCGAGACAATTAGGGGCCAGGTATGTGCTCATTTTTATATATGGTGGGAAATTTCTAGTCCCTAAGACAGCAGCGCTGTGCTGACCTCACCTCAGGCAGAGTGCAGGGATTTGTCCTTAACACATGTACTCCAGTGGTCTGGACAATGCTGGCAAAACAACCATCCTCAAGAAGTTCAATGGGGAAGATGTGGACACCATCTCCCCAACATTGGGCTTCAACATTAAGACCCTGGAACACCGGGGGTGAGTAGGATCACCCAATGTGGGTGGTATGCCAAGGAGTGGGGAGTGTAGCTACCTGTCCCTTAACCTCCCCTTTTATCCCAGGTTCAAGCTGAACATCTGGGACGTAGGCGGCCAGAAGTCTTTGCGCTCCTATTGGAGGAATTACTTTGAGAGCACTGATGGCCTCATCTGGGTGGTGGACAGTGCTGACCGTCAGCGCCTGCAGGACTGTCAGCGGGAGCTGCAGAGCCTGCTGGTAGAGGAGGTGAGCCTGCTTCCTCAGCAGCTGGGCCTGACACCAGTCACGTGATTCTCCAGGACACCTAAGGGTTGGTAGTTCCTTCACTGGACCAAAGTGCCATGGGAAGATGGAAGATAGCGTGACATGGAATGAAGCCTACACTTAGGAGCCATAGGTTGTGTTGTTTCAGTACCCCAAATTTTAGCCCCCAGAGCTTTAAATGGGTCTGACACCCCATTATCCCTGCAGGAGCTGCCCCAAAGCCAGGGCACAGCAAAGTTCCCACAGGCCATGGTGCCTGCCCAGGGTTCTGACTCAACTGTGTGAATTTAAGGTACTAGACCTCCCTGCATCTCCACTCCCACTTCCCTGAAGTAGGGACTCAGATTAGGCTAGTCTTATCCTTTATTGCCTGGGCTGCAACACCCTTGTTTGTTTGATTGATTGTGATAGAATCCCACTTTGTACATCAGGCTGGCTTCCATCACAGACATGAATCCCTGCTCCCAGTTTATTTTATTTATTTATGTAACAGGATTTCCCTATGTAGCCCAAGCTGGCCTCAAACTCTCCATCCTCCTGCCTCAGCCTCCTGAATGATGGGATTGCAGGCATGAGTTACCATGCTGGCTTAGAAATTGCTCTATTTTAGCTATTGATCTTTCCCACAGATGCACTTTTTTCTGTGCCAGGCTTAAGCTGGGTTACAACATTGCATTTAGTTAAAAACCTTTGAGGGAGAATTGGGAGCTGCTAACAACCCAGGTCTGGCAGGTCGAGGCCCAGAGGTTAGATCAGTCCACCATGTGGAGGGAGCCAGAGGCAAGCATGCCTCAGTAGAGGCAGAGGCCAACAGTTACAGCCTGCTGGAAGGAAACATTTGAAGGGCTGCATGAACTTGGAGGAGGGAATGATCATTTGTAACAGTGCACACTCACTGTTGTAGTCAGCCACATGCTGCTGGGATGAATCTCCAAACCAGGCACAATTTTGGGGAGGAAAGTATTTATTGAAGTAACAGACATGGGGGAACTTAAGGAAAAGGTTGGCTTCCTTTCACAGAAGCCAGCAGAGAGAAAAACCCACCACCAGCATCTCAAGCAAACAAGCACATTGTAACTCACAAAAATGCAGAACTGCCAGACTGGGGTTCCAGGGCTTTTCTTTTGCATATCTATCCCTAGTATTTGCATCCAATTTAAAATACCTCAGGGCTAGACCCCAGAAGGCCATGCCAAAGTGACACTTCCTCCAGCCAGAAGGCTGAAGACAATTCACAATTATAATAAATTCTATTGGGGCACATTTACTCAAAACTACCACACTCACCATCCCTGCACATGTCTGCCATCACATCTGAGCAGGCCAGAGCTGCGGAAGGCTTGGGGATCATCTTGTCCAGCACCCTGTTGCTGATTATGGAAGGGGAAAGAAGCATGGAGAGGTCCCCACTGGGTTGTTGGCTGGCAGTACATGGAATCTAGGCCCAGCTCAGTTGGCCCTGTCTACTCTACCCACCTTACATGGGCCTCTCCTACCTCCATGAGCCCTGTGCTGACCCGCAAGCTGACCTCTCACCCTAGATGTTCTGAACCCCACCCTGCCCTCCATCTTCTCTCCCTCAGCGCCTGGCCGGAGCAACCCTCCTCATCTTTGCCAACAAGCAGGACCTGCCAGGAGCACTGTCCTCCAATGCCATTCAGGAGGTGAGTCCAGGCCAGGGGTGGGCTCACTGAGGAAGAGGGAAGGGCCTTTCTGTAGTACTTTTATTTTAATATTTGTATTTATTTATTTGAAAGCAGAGACAGAAGACAGAATGAGCACACCAGGGCATCTATCTAGTCACTGCAAACGAACTCCAAATGCATGATCCATTTTGTGCATCTGGCTTTACGTGGGTACTAGGAAATCAAACTTGGGTCATTAGGCTCTGAATGCAAGTGCCTTAACCATTGAGCCATCTCTCCAGTTCCTTTCTGTAGTACTTTTATTATTATTGTAATTTCTAATATTTTTATTTACTTATTTGAGAGGGGAGGAGAGAGAGGGTATGGGCACATCAGGACCTCCTATCACTGCAAACAAGCTCAGATGCTTATGTCACCTGTGTATCTGGCTTTATGTGGGTACTGGGGAATCAAACATGGGTTCCCAGGCTTTGCAAACAAACTCCTCTAACTGCTGAGTCATGTCCCCTTCCCACTTTTGTTATTTTTTAAAATTTATTTCTATTTATTTTGGGTTTTCTCAAGCAGAGTGTCATGTAGCCCAGGCTGGCCTCAAACTCACTATATCTGAGAATGACCTTGAATTCCTGATCCTCCTACCTCCAAGTCTTGAGTGCTGTGCTTATAGGCGTTCACCACCACGCTCAAATTATTTATTTTAAAATATTTACCTTGGTGTGTGTGTGTGTGTGTGTGTGTGTGTGTGTGTGTGTGTGTGTGTGTGTAGAGATATGGGCCAGGGCCTCTTGCCACTACAAATGAACACCAGACACTTGCACCATGCACCACTTTTTTTTTTTTTTGGTTTTTCCAGGTAGGATCTCACTCTAGCCCAGGCTGACCTGGAATTCACTATGTACTCTCAGGGTGGCCTTGAACTCATGTTGATCCTCCTACCTCTGCCTCCCGAGTGCTGGGATTAAAGGCGTGCACCACTACGCCCAGCACCGTGCACCACTTTTTGCATCCAATTTACATGGGTGGTTTGGGAACTGAACTCAGACCATGAGCCATTTCCCTAACCCCTATTTACTTTTTAAGACAGGGTCTTTTTAGCCCAGTCTAGTATAAACTTACTGTGTAGCGAGGCTACTCTCAAACTTGTGGAAGTCTTCCTGTCTTAGACTCTCAAGTGCTGGTATTATAGGCTGTGCCATCTTGCCCGATGGCAAGATCTCTTCAGAGCACTGGACATTTAGTGATTAATGAGTTGTAGTTGTGGCCCACAGCCTGGGAGAAGGCGGAAGGCAGTCCTATAGATAGATTACTCCATAGGATTCCAGTAGCCAGCCTGCAGGGAGCACTTCCTGTTATATTCATTATTTTTATAATATACTTTTTAAATTTTATACATTTTTTTAAAAAGTGTGTTTGTTTGTTTGTTTTTCAAGGCAGGGTCTCACTCTAGCCCAGGCTGACCTGGAAAGTACTCTGTAGTCCCAGGCTGACCTTGAACTCATAGCAGTACTCCTACCTCATCCTCTTGAGTATTGGGGCTAAATGTGTGTGCCACCACGCCTGGCTGAAACTTTTTTATTGATTGTGTGTGTGTGTGTGTGTGTGTGTGTGAGAGAGAGAGAGAGAGAGAGAGAGAGAGAGAGAGAGAGAGAGAGAGAGAGAGAGCGCACATGTCTGAACCTCTAGCTGCTATGAACAGATACTTGTGCCACTTTTTGCTCACTTGCGTTCAGTGAGGTAGGAATGACTCATTTTACAGAAGGTGTAACATACTCAGAGAGATTAGGTAACTTGCCCAGCATCACACAGCCAGGATTCAGCTCCAGGCCTATCTAGCTAGCCTCATCTTCACTGTTGTTCTAGTGCTCAGGAGCCAGAATGAGAAAGAGCAGTGGTACAGTCTTGGCTGTGTCACTTAGCTGTGTGATGTAGGTTGCTGAACCTCTCTGCTTCATGGGAATTTCCTTCCTGGGAAAATAGTCTCTGCCATTCCTGGCTCAGGGGGCCTTGGGAAGAGGGGTGGGGATAACTTGCTAGGTCCTTGCACAATGCTGGTGCTGCTTTTACACTGAGAGATGGTACTGATGTGCAGTGGACAGGGCCCAGAGCCCAGGTGTCTGTCAAGTGACAATCCCTCACCAGGGCTGGGGGGAGGAGGCATAGGTTGTGACCCCTGGTCACTGGTCCCACCAGCCCTTTCTGTCCCCAGGCTCTAGATCTGGCCTCCATCCGTAGCCACCACTGGAGGATCCAGGGCTGCAGTGCTGTCACCGGGGAGGACCTGCTGCCTGGCATCGACTGGCTTCTTGATGACATTTCCAGTCGAATCTTCACCATTGACTGAGCCTGTCCCCCAGCCTCACACCAGCCAGGAGGGATGGATGTAAGCTGGATAAACTAACACTCCCCACCACCATGATCTGCTGCTGTTACTGTTCCCCAGTGCTGCTTTCCCCCCTCAAGGGCCACTACCCCAGCTTCCAAGACTGTCACTCTAGCTCCCTATGTGGCCTGCGGTTGCCATGTGAAGAAGAGAGAGCTGGGCTGGGAGGGGCTACTTGCTTTTACTGAGGCCCTGGGCACTTCCTCTGCCCAGTGGTGAGAATAAAGCACTCTGCCTGGTTCCTGGCTGAGGCACTTATGAATCACCAGCTTAGTTACCACCTGGGATGCTGAGTCCAGAGGGGACAGGCAGGAGCAGAATGTCAAAGGGATGTGCAGAGTTGAGGATACCCAAGACAGGGCTCCACTGACTCCATCTGCATGGTGGGCTAGGTGGGTTCCCCGGAGGAGCTGACACTGAAGCTGGAGGAAAGGAGGAATAGATGGACAGGTCGGGTTGGGGTGGGGTGCACAGCTTACTAAAGTGATCGCTCTCCTCATAAGTATGAATTAGAAAAAAGAACTTCAAAGTTGGGCATGGTGGCACACGCCTTGAATCCCAGCACTCAGGAGGCAGAGGTAAGAGGATCACTGTGAGTTTGAGGCCACCCGAGACTACATAGTGAATTTCAGGTCTGCCTGGGCTAGAGCAAGACCTTACCTCGAAAAAACAAAAAAACAGCACACCTTCCTGCCACTGTTTGCAGTGCTGTGGTGGAGGTGATGTCCATCTTTCTGCTCATGCCTTCGTTTTTCCTGCCGTGATGGAGTTTCCCTCAAGTCTGTAATCCAAAATAAACCCACTCCTCAAAAAAAAAAAAAAAAAGAAAGAAAAAGGAACTTTGCTGTTGAAATTAAGCTCCGAACTCCTTGTCATTGCAGCAGGAAAACTTGTACAGTAGACAAATTGCAAGCTGTAGCCATTGGGTTCAGGCAGAGAATCACAATGGACATGTGAAGAGCAAAGGCTCTTGGGAAATAGGAGGGACATGAACTTGGCATGGGAGTTATGTGGGGAGAAGGAAGACAGATGGGTGGCTACAAGCAGGATGTCTTCAGGACACTTGCCATGGGCCTCAGCCTCCATTAGCTCTGCACTAAGCATTAGTCATGGCCCTGTGCAGTGAGCCTCAGCATCCCTTACTGGGGGAAGCTGAGCCTCCAGAAGGAACTGAATGGATCAAAGCCATCCAGCTGGGACTTGAATCCAGCCACCCAACCACTGCATCCGATGCCACCTTATCTTCCCTTGTCACCTGTGCTCAGAATTGAAATGCCAGGGGTGAGAGCTTGCCTGGGCCCAGGATAGAAAGAAGGGCAATTTTGTAAGGTTAAGTGGGATGCATTTTGCTTTTTTTTTTTTTTTTAATCTGAGTATTTGTGTGTGTTTGTGTGGGGTGCACATGCTTATATGTATATATATATATATATATATATATATATATGGAAACCAGAGGATAATCTCGGTGTCATTTCTCAGACAATATCCACCTGCCTTTTCATTTAACAGCAATCAGACCAGACTGGCTGGTCAGTGAGGCCCAGGGATCTGCCTGTGTCTGCCTCGTCAGCTGATTACAAGCACTGTGTCCTAGTATTTTTTTTTTTTTTTTGGTTTTTCGA
>PVHP010014640.1:0-38748 GCA_004024765.1 Zapus hudsonius
TTTTTGGACACCTACCAACTGCCAAAGCTTAACCCAGAGCAGATAAAAGCACTAAATAAACCTATCACATCCACAGAGATTGAAGATGTAATCAAAAACCTTCCCAAAAGGAAAAGCCCAGGACCAGATGGTTTCTCAGCTGAATTCTACCAAGCCTTCATCACAAAGCTGAAACCACTCTTTCTGAAACTTGTTAGAAACATAGAAAAAGAGGGAAGGCTTCCAAACACCTTCTATGAAGCTACCATTGCCCTAATCCCCAAACCAGGCAAGGATGCAACAAGAAAAGAGAACTATAGACCCATATCTCTGATGAACTTAGATGCAAAAATCCTGAACAAAGTCCTAGCAAACTGGATACAACGCTACATCCAAAATATTATACACCCTGACCAAGTTGGCTTTATCCCAGAGATGCAGGGATGGTTCAACATACACAAGTCAATAAATGTAATACATCACATTAATCAGCTCAAACACAAAAACCACATGGTTACCTCAATAGATGCGGAGAAGGCTTTTGACAAAATTCAACACCTCTTCATGTTCAAAGCTCTCGAAAGAATAGGCGTAGATGGCCTATTCCTCAACTTAATAAAGACAATTTACAAATCTCCTAAAGCACAGATCATTCTCAATGGGGAACAACTCAAGGAGTTCCCACTCAATTCAGGAACAAGACAAGGCTGCCCACTCTCACCACTGCTCTTTAACATAGTGCTTGAAGTTCCAGCCCAAGCGTTTAGACAAGAGAAGGGCATAAAAGGGATACAAATTGGAAAGGAAGAAATTAAACTATCCCTCTTTGCAGATGACATGATCCTTTATATATCAGACCCAAAGAATAGTATCAGTAACCTCTTGAAGGTGATTAGTGCCTTCAGCAATGTGGCAGGATACAAAATTAACACACAAAAATCAGTAGCCTTTCTTTATGCAGAAGACAAGCAGACAGAAAAAGACATCAGAGAGACTGTCCCATTTTCTATAGCCTCAAAGAAAATCAAATACCTTGGACTATCACTAACCAAGGTTGTAAAGGACTTATATAAGGAAAATATTGAAACATTCAAGAAGGAAATAGAGGAGGACGTGAGAAGATGGAAAGATATTGCATGTTCATGGATAGGGAGAATCAATATAGTAAAAATGGCAATCCTGCCAAAAGCGATTTACAGATTCAATGCTATGCCGATAAAAATCCAACCTCTTTCTTCACAGACATAGAAAAAATAATCTCTAAATTCATCTGGAAGGGCAAAAGACCTCGGATAGCCAAAACTATTCTAAGTAAAAAATCCTACTCAGGAGGTATCACCATGCCTGACTTCAAAACATACTACAAAGCCATAGTAACGAAAATAGCATGGTACTGGCATAAAAACAGAAAGACAGATCAATGGAACAGAATTGAAGACCCAGCTTTGAATGGAAGTAACTTCAGTTATTTGGTCTTTGACAAGGGTGCCAACAATGTGTGCTGGGCCAAAGATAGCGTCTTCAACAAATGGTGCTGGAGGAATTTGATAAACACATGTAAAAAAATGAAAAAAGACCCACTCCTTTCACCATGCACAAAAATCAACTCCAAATGGATCAGAGACCTTAATATAAATCTGGTAACCATGAACACCCTGGAAGCAAAAATAGGAGGAACTCTACATGAAATAGGAATTGGAAAAAAATTTCCTGAGCAAATCTCCAGTAGCCCAGGAAATACAACAAACACTTAACCAATGGGACCTGATCAGGCTCAAAAGCTTCTGTACGGACAAACAAACCATACTCAGAGCCAATAGACCCCCTTCAAATTGGGAAATGATTTTCACCAGCTACAACTCAGACAGAGGCCTAATTTCCAAAACCTACAGAGAACTCAAAATTTAATAACAAAAACCCAAAATGCCCCTCACAAAACGGGGTACTGATCTCAACAGAGAATTCACGGAGGAGGAAACACAAATGGCCTTGACTCATTTAAGAAAGTGCTCAGCATCCTTAAGCATCAGGGAAATGCAAATCAAAACCACAATGAGATACCATCTTACCCCTGTCAGAATGGCAATCATAAAGAAAACCAACAATTGTTGCTGGCGAGGATGCGGGAAAAAGGAACCCTCACTCACTCCTGGCCAAAGGTGGGATTGCAAACTTGTTCAACCGCTATGGAAAGCAGTGTGGAGACTTCTGAACAGAATGGATATAGACCTTCCAATGGACCCAGCTATCCTTCTATTAGGCATCTATCCACATGATGTCACATCTCGACGCAGAAACATTTGTACAACCATATTTATATAGCAGCTCAATTTATAATAGCCAAGAATTGGAATCAACCCAAATGCCCATCCATGGAGGAATGGACAGAGAAACTGTGGTATATTTACATGATGGAATTTTACTCAGCTGAAAGGAAAAATGAAATATCGAAATTTAGGAAAAAATGGTCTGACTTCGAGCAGATCTTACTAAGTGAACTCTCAAAAGAACAGAAAATCGAATGCTGCATATTTTCCCTCATATGTGGTCCTTAACCAGGATAAGTGTTTTCTTTCTACAGACTAGTAGAAAGAAGTGAGACGTTATGAATGAGGGGTAAGGGATGGGGAAGGGGAATGGCTTAAGCATTAGGATAAACCATATTAGGTTCAAAACTATAAAATCCTTACGAGCATACTGTAACCTATTGAGAAAGTAGTGAGTGTCGCCTGGCAAGAGGGGCCATAAGTAGTAGGGGAGAAAGTCTAAGCCTGTGAATAATTAGATCAGCCTGACAACCCCTGGTTTCAACTACTGGTTCCTTCCCTTACTGAGATGTTGACCAAAGCGACACATGAGGTTCCAACAAGACAGAATTCTGTCAAAGTTCTTGAGTGCCCTCCCCAGACCTTAGGCAAAACCTTGTTGCTGAAGAAATCACAGAATGCCATTGATCAGCATTGAGAGACCCTTCAACATCCGGAACGGTATCCAGCCCCCAGAAGGCAGTTAGTATAGTGCTGGAAGGCACTGCACAGGCTGCCAGGGGAAATTGATCAACAACAGCTGGAGTAAACAGAGACCACTGACACAAATCACAATCTGCGGTCACGAGTAGGCTGACCACACCTCCTACTGGGAGAGAACAGTGAACCAAGAAAGGAGCACTTGTGTAATGGAGGAGCCTGGGCCTGGGGGAGACAATCAACAGCTTTCAAATTCAGCCAATTTTCCACTGAGTGAGGGAGACCCTTTGTCTGGAACTTGGGATTCAGGGCGATAGGCACCGGATCCTGTACTCTTGGGCTCCCAAGAAAAGTTGCACTATGGGAGTGATTGACAGGGAGGCTACTAAAAATATAATCTAGGTGATCCAGAATTGTGTATATTTGTTAACCTACACTGATCTCACTCTCCGATGGAGATTGTGTTTGTATTTTTCAGGATGCAGTGAGAGAGCTGGGGCCCATCTAACCCTTCCAACCCACCATAGGCCGATAGCTGAGATTCTGGCAAGAGAGGAGCCACCACAGTCATACCGTGGAGGATCCATATGGAACCCCACAGAGAATGTCGGGATGAACAAGGGACCCACAGCCACAGCCATAGCCATTAAATCAACACAGGATAAGCCAGTGAGACAGAAACCAATGATTTTTGACACAAACACCCCTAAGCTCACAACCTTAAAGCAGCCTTAATACTCATCCACCACGACTCAGGGAACTATGCGAAAGAGGGGGCGGAAATATTGGGAGAGCCGTGGTGGGGGAGACTATCCAGAGGCATGGCACCCCTCAGTAACAACATACTAGGGCCAGGAGAACCTGGCTGAATACTAGGCTATCCATGGTCCCCTGTCACAAGGACTGATCCAGACGACCCATGGAGGAGGTTATCCAGGGGAGTGGGGAGGGGAGGGCAGTGGGGAATTGGGGATAACAACTCATTGTTTGCCCACTAAATATTGTAACTTATTATGGACAATAAAAAAATGATTTGAAGATAAAAAATACTTCCTCTCCTTACTCAGCATGCCGAAGCCTCTAAGATACCTCCATTCTCTTGCCTAGTGATATATAACACCAGGTTGCCTTCTATTCTTAAACCCAAATCTTTGAAGGCAGCCTCCATGATAGCTAAGATCCCAAAGATCCTCACCCTCTGACACTTTTTATGCCATCCTTCCCACTGAGTGTGGGTTTACAAAAGTTAGAGGATGTAGGAAAAGTGATGGGGGCCACCTGTGAGTCTTCCTGACTCTTCTTCCTGAGTACTAGGATTAAAGGCATGCACCATCCTGTCAAGATTGTCTTTTTATTTTGTATTGCAGTTTCTCCCTATCTTCTCCCCTCTTCTCTCTTTCCCTTCTCCTTTCCTCCTCCCTCCCCCTTCACTTTTGTCTCCTTTTTTCGTTTCCTTTCTCCTCTTCACTAAGGTTAAAAGAAGTTATTTTTGTTAAAGTCCTAATGAAGGAGAAACAGGAGAAAGATAGCTTTTTTTTTCAGTAGGCAGTCATCCAGGGACAGAGGCCCAAGGAGAGCATGGATGCCACCTTGCCTGCCCTGGAAGAACTAGAACCTGTGTCTGATCCAGTCTCACCCAAGATGGCTGCAAGCAACACTCCTTGGCAGGAACTTCCTGCTTCTTCCTCAACTCAACACCCTTGGGTGGGCTCAGCTTCTTTTTTTTTTTTTTTTTTTTTTTTGGTTTTTCATCTCAGCTTCTTGAGTCCACTGACCAACCAAGTCTCTACCTTACATACCTGAGCTTGATGACAAGGGTCATCCTATCTGGGTGTTTAATCCATAAATGGGTCTGGCATGTGTGTGTATCTCTTGGCATTTCATTCTTCTGGCACCTGACTCTTCTGGTCAGGAGCATGGCGAGAGAGGCATCAAGATTGGCACATGAAAGAAACAAGTTGGCAGAGACCTACAAACTCTTCCTTACCTGGGTGACACGTAACAATAGAGCATACCCACACCATATGCCAACACAGAAGATGGTGGGTTTGATGTAAATGACTTATGAAGGGTCACAAGGCTCTTCTTACAGCCCAGTGTTTTTTCATTGCATGCCTTCCTTCAGCTTGCTTACCCCACCTTCATTCTCCAGGGGTGCCTTTTTATTTCTGAAAACGGTTTCTATTTCTATTACTGAACCACGTGTCTCTGGTGTAAATCTTTGGTCCAGCACATAAAAACTTAGAAATCTCAACAGGTTCTCCTTGGATCAGACCTGCACCTATAACAATACCTGGGGTATGGGGGAAAGCAAGCAAAACAAAGAGACCAGGAACATCTGAACAGACAGCCTGGATATGGTTCCTATGCTGTGTCTATTAGCATTAGATCACACCCTTTTGTTCCAGTCCTCTTTCTTCACATGCTCCATCAGACCTAAGTATAGGAAGGAATAGCTCACATTGGCAATGGATTATTACTGGGGGAGGAGAAGATATTTCTTTCATGGTGCAGCCACTTTAAGTTACCCAGGCTTCTATAAATAACACTCAGCCTATTCTTGTAGGTAGCCCTAATTAAGTTTAGTTGGTCACAAAAGACATGATAACAGTATGAGGACTAGTTGAGCAGAAGGGATTCATCAGAAGTGGGTGAAGGATGGCAGCGGGCAATGGGGTGAATATGATCACAATACACTGTAAATATGTGTGAAATTGTAAAAAAAAATAGAAGAAAGAAGAGAAGAAGAGGAAGAAAGGAGGAGGAGGAGGAGAAGGAGAAGAAGAAGAAGAAGAAGAAGAAGAAGAAGAAGAAGAAGAAGAAGAAGAAATGAGTAACTTGCCACTTACCTAGGGTAAGTCTGAAGGCTCTTGTGACACATAAAGCCACAGAGGATCAAGTCAATATGCTACATGATCTATGTTTGCTTTCCTGTGTTTTGTCTTAAGATATTGTGAATGACTTTTTTGGGATTGGTAGAAAAAAATGGACTTGTCATTCATGGTTATGAAAAACACAGAGTCAGTTAGGGTAAGGAACCAAGATGAAGCAAAATATCTGTGTCTGGTGCAAAGATACCCTCAAATTGCTTTCAAAAAATTTGCAGGGAGGGAGACATCTAAACTATGTGTTCCTTCTGCCCCCTTGTGTCTCAATACGGAACTGCAACAATCCGAAGTACAGCCTCCAAGGAAGCCTACAAACCACACTACCAAAGACTAGCCAGAATTGAATTTTCTATGACTCTGAGGTTGGACTCTCCTGGAAAGATGCCAGCTAGGAGAAGGTTGTGGTAGTGGGCATCCTAAAAGGTGTATAAGATATCAAAGACCACTATGTCCCATTCCTTCTTGTGCCATCCGTCCTCTTGAGTGTGTATTTCCTTATAGATAAAGTGATGGGGATATCACTTTAGGTAGTAGTTTATAGACAGTGACCTTCATTATGTTTCCTTCCACTCCAAATTCCTTCTCTTTAGTTCTTTTCCCTTTTCTCTTTCCTTACCCTTCCTGCTCTTTCTCTTCTTCCTCCTTCTTCTACTCCTTTTCCTTCTCTTTGGTCAATTCAAGAAAATGCAGTCAGTTATGAGTGACCATGACACAGGAACACAGATTTATGTTACTCAAAATTCTATTTTCCACTGTGGTAACAGTTTTCATAGTAACAAAACAAAGAAATTCATAAATCACCACGCATTGGTGGAAACAACAGGTAGGAAGTTTATAGCAAAGAAGAGAAATCTCTGTTATAGGCCTTCAATGCTATCCAAAGTTGGTGGAAGATAGGGGATCTGTTTGTTCATTCCAAGAGGGCTTACCTAACAGGGACAAGAGGTGGGAAGTAAACGAATATTTAAGGGGTTAAGATAACCAAGATAAATTGACTTTGGACCTGCAATATTCATCCTCCCCATAACCACTAGAATTCTAATCAGCCCTCAGTACTTTATACATGTGTGGTTTCTGTCTGTGAAACTTTAGTTCACATTTTCTTCTTCCTCTTCCTTTCTCTTCCTTTCTTCTTCATCTTCTCTTTCCTCTCCTATTTTCTTCTTCTTCCTCTTCTTTATTCTCCTTCCTTTCAAGCTTCTCTTTTTATCCTTCTTTCTACCTCTCTTCAACTGCCATTAGAAGAAGCCTATAGGGCCAGGAATTGTCACATTAGTGAAGAAAACTGATGTCATCTCAGAGTGAGTTAAGACTTGGGCTGCCCACAGCTCTGTTTGAGACCTTGACTGCATCTTTTTAAATATTCTGAGGCAGAGGCACAAAGCTAAAGCCACTTACAGCTTCCTGAAACTATAACACTTTAACTGTTGTTACTTAAAGCTGAACTCTGGCTTACATTGGCTACTGTAATTTTTGTATTAAAGATCAAGAATTGAGCACACATGCATACACATGTGCACACAGAGGTGACTTCTGAAATTTAAGGGGTTGGGACAATTGCTCGGTGGTTAAAGTCATTTGTTGGCAAAGCCTGCTGGCCCGAGGTTGAATTCCAAAGCCAGCTAGTAAAACTGGACCCAGAAAGTAGAGTGTTTGGTGTTCATCTGAAGAGGCTCTCATATGTGTGTGCATGTGTGCATGCAAACACACACAAAATTTAAGATAATATGTATTTAAATGCTAATTTGTTACTACTTTCTATGTGTCCCTCTTTCTGAAACACTGTACTCATTTTCTTCACAGAAATACTTTTGTTATGTAGCATTTTTCTCCAAACTTAAAAGTTCTGTCCTGGAGGTGATACAGGAATTTTGGGTTCCTTATGCACCAATGCACTAATAATTTGGTGTGCACCCAGATTTTTGTCCTATGAATTTGAAGAATAAAATCCACAGACCAGAGGATAGGTTCAGAAAGATTTTATTATAACTTAAAGTTTTAGGAGGGGACAAGAAGGGAGACTTAATCCTAGAACCTAAGAGAAGGAAGCAAGGTGAGCTCTTGCCCAGGGAGTCAAGAGGGGATTGAGAAGCCCAACTCAAGACCCAGATCTTGTGTTTTTTTTTTAAGAAGTCTACGGGGAAAGTGTATGTAGACTTTTTAAAAATATTTTATTTATTTTTTTATTTTATTCATTTTCAAGCAGAGAGAGAAAGAGAGAGGGAGAGAGAGAGAGTGCGCACCAGGGCCACCACCTTGTGGTTCTGGCTTATGTGGGACCTGGGGAATTGAACCTGAGGCCTTAGGCACTGGAGGCAAGTGCCTTAACCGCTGAGCCATTTCCCCAGCCAGATCTTGGTTTTTATGGGGAGTGGCTACATGAGGAAGACAAGTCGGCTAGATACTATGGACAAAGACCAGATTTTCAGCTTTTCCAGTAATCTTGGTAAGGATCAGAGTTTCTGTCCTGTAAGAAAGGTGTAAGCTCAATTTAGAAATATTTCCTGGAGGGTGTGACATCCAGGTTTCTGCAGGCTTAGTGACATTTCCTGCTTTCAGTCAAGGAATAAAAAGCTATTCACTTTTGGGGTTCTGTTACCCTGACTCCTTAGCCAATTTCTGTCTCCTATCAGAGAGATTCTCATTACCACTCAGGGAATGAACAGCCCACAAGTCTTAGGAAGCTCCAACAGCCTCCATGATTACAAGGCTTCTACCCAAGGAGATGGAAGCTTTAGTAACCGCTGGATAGAAGACTAAGGAGCAGAGCTCCCGCAAAGTCCTATGGTGAGCGCCAGAAATGCAGTTTCTTGACTCATCCTCTGTGCTGTGGGGCCAGAGAGGGCTCAATGATGCAGCTGATTGAGTCATCCACCCTTCTGTAAGTAACCCCTCACTCATGCTCTGTAATGACAATAAACTCTTTGTTTCACCAAATTAGATTTTGGTCTATTGTCAGTGCTTTATCTGGAGTGAGTAGATATCTGTATTAGTCGGGGTTCTCCAGAGGAGCAAGACTCATAAAATTAATTGGTATTAAAAATGGATTTGTTGGGTAGCTTACAACAGTCCCTCAATAGCTATCTGCAGGCTTGAGAGACAAGGAACCTTGTAGCTAGCTGGTCAGTCCATATAAGTGGATGTTTCAATGGTCCCAATTCGGCACTTAAGACCTGGAGGATTCCTGAAGAGCTGGAAGTCTGGGAGATTGGAAGGCTGAAGAAAATTGGTTCCAATGTCGGGATAGATGCACATACAACTGAGTAGTGAGGGACAGCCTAGTCAATGACACTCACCAGTGAATAGCATAGGCAGCCAGGCAAAAAGAGACTGTGTCCTCTCAGAAATTCCTTACACACAGCCCACCACCAGGAGGGCTTCCCCCATTCTGGAGGAAGGACTTTCAACTTCAGTCAACCTCATAGACCTTCCCGAGAACAATGTCTGCGGATTCCTGATCTGATCAAGTTGACAACAAAATTTAACACCGCAATCTCTGTTTTAGTCTCCCCAGGAAATTTTTATACAACATCCTTCTTGTTTACATTCAGGTCCTAAGAGAAGGAGTCTCCTTAGCAAAGAGGCCCTTGGCAACCCTCAGATTCTTCATTTGTCTTGGTCACATCATCCTGAGTTATGCCTTGGAAGTCTTTCTTAGCTTATTTAGGCATTTCTTTTTTTAAAAAAAAAATCTATTTGTGAGGTGTGTGTGTAGGCACACCAGGTGTCTTGCTGCTTTAAAAGAATGCCTGCCCAGCTTTCCATAGGTGGCTGGGGATTGCATACTGTCCAGCAGGCTTTGCAAGCAAGCATTTTAACCACTCAGTCATCTCCCCAATCCTCCATTAGGCATTTATTTATTTATTGTCATTTCTCCTCTTGGATCTGAAGTCATCATTTTGTTTTGTATGATTTAATATAAATGGTTTATAACTTAAGTTTTTTTTATAGTGCTTGGGATGGAGTCCATTTATCCATGGTAGTCAAGTGCTATATCACTGTTGTAGTCAGCTTCATGGTGCTGGAATGAGCATCCAAATCAGACAGTTTAGAGAAGGAAGGGATTTATTTCAAGCTTACAGATACAGGGGGAAGTTCCATCAGTGGCAAAAGAAGCTGGTTCCATACATCCAACCAAAGAGAAACCACCAAACATCTGGTGAAGACCAAAAGCATCAAGCATTACCCTTCAGAGCAAACAGCACAGTTCCCACTAGAACTCAGACTGCTCTGCATACCTTTGAGCTGGAAATCAGATCTGCTCCCAGTGACACCTTAGGGCTGGACCCCAGGAACTACCCCAATGACACCTCCTTAAGCCAGGCAGCTGGAGAGAAGCTTTAATAAAACACTCTACTCTATGGCAGACACACATTCAGACTACCACAACCACTGAGGCAGATCCTTGTCCTGTGACTGACAAGTTTTGAGTGTACAATGATGAGAAAGCAGCAGGCAGGCATTCAGTATAAACCATATTTCTAATTTAGATCCTTTTCAGGACTTGTGATATATGGTCTGATATTCTTTCATGATGTTGGGCAGAGGCTACGCACCTCAACACCCAGTTAGCTATAAGACCATGAGGGGAGGTAACAAATTCTGTGCTCTATATTGCACTGTATTCTATGAATAATATGAGATAGTTGATGCTTTATTGAAATTGGCTTTGTATGGAATGATTTTGCCCAAATGTAACCTAGTGCAAGTGTTTTGAGAATGTTTAAGGCAGGACAGGCTAAACTAGGATGTTCCATAGTTTGGGGACATCCAGTAAATTTCTTTTCTACTATAATGACTAAAGATTCCATCCATGAGAGAAAACATACACTACTTTTCTTTCTGTGTCTTATTAACTTTGCTTTACATGAACCTCCAGTTCAATTTTGCTGCACATGGTAGAGTTTCATTCTATAAAATTCATAGTGTCCCAAATGTCTTGAAATTCCCATTCATACCTTCCTATTAGTTTGTCTTTCTCTTTGTTGGACTCTTCCAATTCTGCCACCTTGTCTTCCAGTTTAGATATTCTCTCCTCTCCTTGGTCCATTCTATTGGTGAGACTTTCTACAAAATTTTGTATTTGACTTACAGTGTTTCTCATTCCTAGCATTTCTCATTGGAATTTATTATTTCTTCTTCCTTACTCATATCATGTATCAACCTCATTTCCTTAAGTTAGCTTTCTGTGTTCTCTTTGTAGAGTTTGATTTCTTTGAACAAATTTATAATCATTCTTTGAATTCCTTGTCATGCATTTCATCTAACTCAGTTTCACTGGAGGTCATTTCTGATGGATTTATAATTTTTGGTGGAATTATATTGTCTTGTTTTTTGATTCTTGTATTATAATGCAGAAATTTTTACATCTTGAGTTAATTCAATGCTTTGTTTTTCTAATTATCTGTTGTATTCTTAGATGTTTAAATCAGAAGTTCTCTATCTTCAAAGTAGAAACCTAAGATGTCAAATGTGGCTCTTGTATTACTTGCAGAGTGACAACAACAGAGACTCAATGAGTTGTAGTTGCCTGCTATGCAAATATTCTAGTAGGCTGGGTGGAATAAAACTAATATCCAACTGGGCAATATGTACAATAAACAAGACCAGCAGAGTATTTATGCATGAATGGGGATTAAACAGGTAATCTAACAAAACCAAAGTTCCTAAAGTTGTGTGTCAACTCACACCCTCAATCCTGTTAATAGGGAGGCTGAGATTCCTAGTCTATAATAGGTTCCAGGTCTGCCTGGGACCAAGTGAGACCCTGCCTCCAAGAAAGACAAGAAAAAAAAATGACAAGAAGGCCCTATAAATCAAGAGATATTAAAAGTGACAACTTCACTCATAAAACCCATCTTATTTAAGAATGGCAAAGCTGACCAATAGTACATCAGTCAACTCCTAACATATAACCTCTCCTGACATGGAAGGTGCAATCAGCACTTCCAGCCCAGGCCTATATCCCTGTTACCTTTTGGAATGGCTTCTGTCTCACCTATACAGAGTGTGAGGCTGGTTCCCACTTTGTCACACTGTGGGCTGTGTGGGTTGGGTCCATGGATCTACTGTTCAAATGGGCTGTGCTGGATGATGTGTGGCTGCGGGGAGGCTCTGGTCCCATGGGGTCCCCAGTTCTCAGAGGTTCCTGGTGCTGGCAGTTGGGGGAGGGAAGGGTGCCTGAAGCTGCTGAGGACTGCTGGGCTGGGATCTTCTCCTTCAGGAGCTGCCGGCTGCTCCCTGTTGTCATCTTGAGGTTTTTCCCTGGTGTGAGCGGAGAATCCTCTCACCATGGTTCTGCTCGTGCAGGCTCAGGGCTCAGGCCAGCCTGGTGTGTAGCTCTTCTCAGCCAACCACCAGAGCCAAAATATTTTTTAAAAGAATAAACCAAATTAATTTTAAAAAGAGGGAATGAAAGGTGGAAGGGAAAGGCCAAGGAGTGAGCCAGACATGGGATTTGATCAGGTTTTCAGTTCCAGGTATGAATTCCCTCCTGTGGAGTGGGCCTCAAGTTCAATCAGAGAGCAGTTGGTTTTCACCATAATCCCTGTTGCGGTCAGCTTCTTAATTGCTACGCAGGAAGAACCCAACCAAAAGCGGCTTGTGGAGGAATGGGTTTATTTGGCTTATGAACTCAAGGGGAGACTCCATCCTGGCAGGGAAAACGATGGCATGAGCAGAGGGATGGACATCAACTCTGCCACAGCACTAAAAACAGTGGCAGGAAGGTGTGCCAAACTCTGGCAAGGGGAAGCTGACTTATAACCCCATAAGCCCGCCCCCAACAACACAGCTCCATCGAGGTTGTAAAATCCAAACTGCCATCAGCTGAGGATCAATTACCCAGAACACATTCATTTGTTTGTGGGGGACACCTGGATCAAACCATGACAATCCCCAAAGATTTTTAAAAATATAGTCATTTGTTTATATGTATGTAGGTGGATGGGCATGTAATGCTTTTATATGCTGGTCTTATTTCCTTTGGATATATACCAGACATCTTTTTTAAACTTTTTATTCTAACTTTGTATGGACAAATCATGAATTGGTATCATCATTTCCCTCAGCATAGGTTAAGTGTTTCCTTCACATAGTTTGTCACTGAAGCCAGTGCTGCCTTTTCCATTATACTGGATGATGAGTGAGCCCAGTGGTCTTCCTGTCTCCACCTCCACAGGACTTGGGTTCATATGTGGCCACGACTGGCTTTTTATGTGGGTGATGGGGATCACACCAAGGCCCTTTCAGACCCATGTGCTTGTGTGGCAACTGCACTTACTTGCTGAGCTACCTGCCAAGCCCCACTACTACTCACAACTACTTTTACTACTTTTTCTCCTTCTCCTCCTCCTCTTCCTTCTTCTAGACATTGCCTCATGTATCCCAGGCTGGCATTTAACTCCCTATGTGGGCAAGGATTAATTTAAACTTCTGATACTCTTACCTTCACCTCTCATATTCTCGAATTATAGGCATGTGCCATCACTCCTAGTTCAAATGGCACTGGAGATGTAACCCAGAGTTTCATGCACACTAGGCTCATACTCTACCAACTAAGCTATATCTCCAGGCCTTCATTTGTGCTTCTTTTGAGAAAGAGTCTGTGCAAGTTATTTGACCATTTACTAATTGGATTATGTGGTGGCTTGAATCAGATGTCCCCTATCAACCCGTGTGTTCTGAATGTTTGGTCCCTAGCTGATGGTAATTTGGGAGGTGGTGACTTGCTGGAGAGGATATATTGCTGGGGGTGAGCCTAGGGGTGTTATAGCCAGCTTCATTGTATTAGAGTTAGGCTCAATCTCCTGCTGCTGTTTTCCACTTGCTGTGGCAGAGGTAATGCTCAGCCTCTGCACATGCCATGCTTTCCCCTGCCATCATGAAACTTCCCCAAGAGACTGTAAGCCAATTTTTTTCCCTCCCATCAGCCACTTCCTGTCGGGTGCTTTGGTTCCAGCAATGAGAAGGTACTACCACTGATTATTATTAATGCATTTTATTTTTTAAAAATTAAAAATATTTTTATTTATTTGCAAGCAGAGAGAGATTGAGAGAAGAGAGACAGACATAGAGAATGGGCACACCAGGCCCTTACGCCACTGCAAATGAACTCCAGATTCTTGTGCCCCTTTGTGCATCTGGCTTTATGTGGGTACTGGGGAATTAAACCTGGTTGTCAGGCATTGCAGGCAAGCTCCTTAACTGCTGAGCCATCTCTCAACACCTGCATTTTCAAATTATAATATTTTTAACTGAAGATAGACTTATCAGTATATAAATTATCATGTCAAGAAGAAACCTTAATTTTTTATGAATATTAACATTAGTAAACTGGCCTTTTTGCTAAAGCATATGGTTCACATAATTCTATCTTACATAGACACTTTGAAATCTGTGCAAAATGAACAACACTTAGAAATGTCCCTATGCTAGTGAGGTGATTCAGTGGTTAAGGGTACTTGATTGACAAGTCTTCCGGACTATGTTCAATTTCCAGCACCAGGGTAAAGCTGGATACAAAAGTGGTATGTGTGTCTGGCATTTGCTTACAGTTTCAGGAGACCCTGGCAAAAGGCCCTCACACTCCCACAAGCAAATAAATAAATAAATAAATAAATAAATAAACAAACAAACAAACAGCTGGGCGTGGTTGTGCACACCTTTAATCCCAGCACTTGGGAGGCAGAGGTAGGAGGATCACCATAAATTCGAGGCCATCTTGAGACTACATAGTGAATTCCATGTCAGTCTGGGCTAGAGTGAGACCCTACCTCAAAAAAACCAAAAAAATAGTAATAATAAATAAATAAACAAACAAATAACATTCCCTTCCATATCAGTATGTCCTCTGCAATCAGTATATAGAACATTTCCAACACTGTCCAAACTCCCTTAAACTATCTCATTACAGTAACAGAAAATTATTTTTCCATTATTGTTTTGTGTTTTGCCTCTCCTCGTTCCTCTCTATCTCTGGTTCCTAGAATAATAGCTGGAACAGGGTAGGTATTTGTTTGCTGCATGAATCAATGAAGGAAACATGTGTTGATGCCAAAAGTGGACTTTTACCAGGGTAAATGTCTGGTAGAGTTGCTGTTTCTTAAAACAGATTGAGACAGAAATTGTTTGGCTAACAAGATCCTAAGCAAATTTGTTATCACCTTCAGAGTGTATCATTCCACAGATGAGAAAAGCGGGAAATAAATAAATACTCACTCAAGCCATATAAAGAAATATGGGTTTTCTTGAATTGCTAAAGCCACCAAGCAGTAATAAATTCTGAAGTATTTAGCAGTTTAAACTTTCTCTCAACCAACTATAACCATTTGTGTGCATATGGTAGACAATGAGAATTCACATGAGGACAGAATGGCAGTTCAATTTTCACATGATTTTTAGTTACTCCAAAATGTCATATTCTCTATTTCAAACTCCAACATCCTTAAATTCTGTGACTTATAATGACCATGAAAAGTATATTTTCTTATGTTGAGATTGACAGGAAGACAAAGTCTGGAGGTCAGCTTATTTACCCAAGAAGTCTAAATTCACTTTTATCAGAATAAAAGTAGTAGAAGCAAATTAGATGCATTCAAAGCCCTTCTATTTAGGATGATATCATCAGCTCCTTTAACTCCATTGTGTAGCTAGCTCAGTGGTAGAGTATTTGTCTAGCATGCACTAGGCCCTGGGTTACATCTTCAGCACCATTAAAAATTTACAAAGAAAATATCCAGACCCTTTCAATGTAGTGCTTACTTTTTTGTGTTTATAAGTCTAAATGAGTATGAACTATATAAATGAAGTCAATTACTTCATAAGGACCTTATTCATTTGGGGGTGGGTGGCGGGTTTGAGGTAGGGTCTCACTGTAGCATAGGCTGACCTGAACTGGAACTCATTCTGTAGTCCCAGGCTGGCCTCAAACTCACAGCAATCCTCCTACCTCTGCCTCCCAAGTGCTGTGATTAAAGTGTGTCAACATACCCAACACCTTATTCATTTTGCCTTATTGTTTAGGTTTCTTAAGACAAAATCTCTATGAAGTCCAGGTTATGTTGGAACTTACAATGTAGACCAGGCTGATCTTAAATTCATGATTCTCCTGCCTTAGCCTCTTGTGTATCACAATTACAGGCATACACCACTGTGCCTGGTGCATTAAGACTTTAGAATGATGAAATGAGCTAAACATGTTTCTATGAATTTAGTGTGAAACATATATGGAAGGATGCTTCCTGGTTCCAACATTGGAAGCAATAGCTACAAGTTCATCTAGAGATCTCCTTTAAGCGTCTGCAGTCCAGAATTCAAGGTGGCTATTCTTCTAACCCATGTTAGCCTAAGACCTCAGACGTTCAGATTCTACCTCCTAGAAATGCCACAATGTCCTGAAGATCAGGAGGATGAGGTGATCTTTCTGTTGGTGAGTTTCTTCAAGGCCCCCTTCAGGTCTCTGTTCCTCAGGCTGTAAATAAAGGGGTTTAGCATGGGGGTGACTGCTGTGTACATTACTGCAGAAGCTTTCTCCTTCACAGCTGTGTGCACAGAGGAGGGACATAGGTAGACTCCAATGGTAGTCCCATAGAAAAGAGCTACCACAGAGAGGTGGGAACTGCAGGTGGAAAAGGCTTTCTTCCTACCACCCGCAGAAGGTACCTTCATGATGGCCACAATGATGCGAGCATAGGAGGTCAGGATGCAGACAAAGGGTGTGGCTATCACCATCCCTGCCACAATGAGCACAAAGATCTTGTTCACTGTTGTGTCTGTGCACGAAAGCCGGAGAAGAGGGGTGAGGTCACAGAAGTAGTGAGGCAACTCATTGCTCCCGCAGAAAACCAGACGAGCCATCAGGAGGATGTGGGTGAGGGAAATGAAACAGGAAAACACCCATGGGCCACCAGTTAGCAGTCCACAGAGTCGTGGGCTCATGATGGTGGTATAATGTAAGGGGTGACAAATAGCCACAAACCGGTCATAAGCCATCACAGCTATTAAGACACTGTCCATGATACCAAAGAAATGGAAAAAGTACATCTGAGTCAGACAGCAAGGATAAGAGATAGATTTGCTCCTCGTTTGGATGTTTACCAGCATCTTGGGGACAGTGTTGGTAGCCAGGCAGAAATCAACCAAGGAGAGGTTGGCCAGGAAGAAATACATAGGTGTATGGAGGTGGGAGACTGAGCTGATGGCCAGGATGATCAACAAATTCCCTACCACTGTCACCACATACATGCAGAGGAAGAGAGAAAAGAGGACAGTGTCATGTTCTGGCTTTTCTGAAAGTCCCAGGAGGATGAACTCATATGCACTGGTTTGGTTGGATGGTTCCATATATATAACTCTTCTGTAAATATTAGAAAGAGAAGTTACACAGATATTATGGATGTAGATTTAGAAGGTAGGCTCACACCCTAGTTCTTATCTGAGCTAATTACAATACCTTGAATTATTACCAATGTATTTATATTAATTCAGTGTTCAATGCTTAGTTTCAGAACCATTCCCTGAATATATCCATTTCATACAATATTGAAAAAGTGGACCATGCATGGATTCTTGCAGAATGATCTACTTCTAAAAGATACATTTCACTATAAACAAATGGAATCCAGAAGGGATATCCAAGAGTTAATTGTCAGCTAAGAATTTGCTACATAGTTAGAGATTTTATAAACAAAATATTGAGTTGTAAAAATGTGTAAGGAAGGAAGGTGGGCAATCAATACTAGGCAATCAATACATATGTTAAAAAATGCAGCCATTCAATCAACACAGGATAGGCCAATGAGACAGAAACCAAGGATTTTCGACACAAGGACCCCTAAGCTCGCAACATTAAAGCAGCCTTAATACTCAACCACCACGACTCAGGGAACTGAGCGGAAGAGGGGGCGGAAAGATTGTGAGAGCCGTGGTGGGGGAGACTGTCCAGAGGCATGGCACCCATCAGTAACAACACACTTGGGCCAGGAAGACAGGGCTGAGTACTAGGATATACAGGATCCCTTACCACAAGGACTAATACAGACAGCCCACGGAGGAGGATATCCAACTGATCAGGGATGGGGAGGGGGGGAATTCGGGAATTTGGGATAACAACGCATTGTTTGCCCACTAAATAATGTAACTCATTATGGACAATAAATATATATTTTAAAAAAAAGAAAAAGAAAAAATAAAATAAATCCTTTCCTCTCCCCCCCCCAAAAAATGCACAATATAATTAGCTACTATGGAAATGGAAGTCAAAACGACAGTGAAATGCCATTTTATCCTGGTTATATGGTCAAAGTGAAATGAATGGTTATTATGAAACCCATCTCCTTATGAATATATGTGGATAAAATTTTTAAATGTTACTTATAAAATAAATATAAATAAAAATGAAAATATAAGAATGGTTATCATTTTAAATTTTCAACCAGGAATGCTGGCACACATTTGTAATTTTGGCACTCAGGAGTTAGAGACAGGAGGATTAAGAGTTAAAGGACCACATGGGCTACATAGTGACTTTGAGGCCAGCCTGGGCTACAGAGATCCTGTCTCACAAAGGAAACAAACATCAGACAAACAAATAAAATAAAGTCATAACAAAATTAAAACAATTTTTTGTGAGGATGTGGAGAAAAAAAGAACTCTTAGCTTGACATGGTGGCTCATAACTTTAATCTTTGGAGTCAGAAGGCAGAGGTAGGAGGATTTCTGTGAGTTTAACACCAACCTCAGCTACAGGGTGAGTTCCAGATTAGTCTGATATAAAGTAAGACCCTTACTCAAAAACACCAAAAGAGAAAAAAAAAAGAACGCTTATACAATATTGGTGGGAATGAAGATTATTGCAGTCACTATGGATAATAACAGTAATTCTCAAATAAATAAAAATCTACTATAAGATCCAGTTTTATGATTCCTCAGTATATATGCAAAGAAGAGGAACTCAGCATAAAAAGAGAGTTCATCATGGTCTTGCCATGTCAACAAATAGAAAAGAAAATATGAATTGAAACTCAGTGGTGCATTATTCAGCCACAAAGTGGCATTAAATCCTTTCATTCGATGTAAAATGGAAGTAGTGGACACCATGTTGAACAGATACAGAAAGACAAGTATTGTATGTTCGCTGTCATATGCCAACCTAAAATAAAGATGACCTGTAAGGATGAATAGTGATTAAGGACTGAGAAGTGTACCAGGGTGGGGAAACAGAATGGTGGATGGGATTAATGCACACTGTGTGCAGGTATGGAACTATCACATCAATTCTGCTAATATATTAATATATCTTAAATAAAGTAAAACTCTAGGCAATAATTATTATTATCATGAGAAGCATAATTAAAGTATAAGGTTCCCAGATTGTAGGAGAATAGAAATAGTGAATATGTTGGACTACTTCCTATATACCTAATTAAGATTTAGGAATAACCACCAAAATAATGAACATAGTTATATAACTTCTTAATTGATCATATGATATGACAGAAATAAAGATAATTGGATAAGTTCACTTTAAGTCAGGAAAGGAGATACAGTCAGCCGTTAACTGTAGATTATGACTCTATAGATCCAACTAACTGCAGGGAGAAGCTTTTTTTAAAAAATTGCATCTGATGTAATCCCAGCACTGTGGAGGTAGATGTAGAAGGATCATGAATTTGAAGTCAGTAGGGCTACATGGTGATATCCTGTCTGAAAACAAAACTGCACCTAAAATAAGAATACAGAAAGACAAGTATTGCATGTGCTTTCTCACATACAAAAGCTAAAAAGAGTCAGTTTGAATATAAAATATTGGTTTCTAGAGGATGAACCAATGAGTAAAGGGAGCTGAATTTCCTCAGTGTGAGCTGTATGTGTGTTGAAATATTCCTCTGAGTCATATTCATATGTACAATGAGTATATATTAATTTGAAATAAGATATTAAACAATTGCATCTGTGTTGAACACATACAGATATTTTTCTTGTCATCATTACCTAAATCATACAACTGTGTATATAGCATTTATGTTATACTAGTTATCATAAGTTATCAAAATAAAATATATATATGTATAAATCATATACAAATACTACATAATTTTGCATAAAAGATTGATCACCTGAGAACTGTAGTATCTTCAGGGGGTCCTGGAACCTGCTAAAGATTCTGAGG
The DNA here is from genome assembly GCA_004024765.1 of Zapus hudsonius. Taxonomy (NCBI): domain Eukaryota; kingdom Metazoa; phylum Chordata; class Mammalia; order Rodentia; family Dipodidae; genus Zapus; species Zapus hudsonius. Next base: position 20,004 of record PVHP010014640.1, read on the forward strand.
AGTGACTGCACAAAGCAGCAAAGAAAAAAACATACACAATGTTATATAGCATAGATTTTCTTATATATCTACTCTGTGGCAACAAAAGTATGAGGATAGGTCTACTTCAAGTCAATCAACCAATCAATCTATCTATTATCTATCTACCTATCATCATCAAGTTCCCATCACAAGCACATGGTTAAAGAAGATATCCGAAATTATTATTTTTTTCTAGAAGTCCACAGCATCCGTTCATGCCTACAGTTCTCCTGCCCTATGATCTAGCACTAGCCCATCACTTTTCAACTCATCAGCCAGATGTTTGGGGCAATAAGTGATACTTTAAAATAGGTAAGCTGTCATTGTCTTGCTTAACACTCTATCAGGTTTTTCCAACACCTATAATATGAAAGTCAAACATCTGATCACAGAGACTCCTGGGTCACTGTGTTAAGTGGCTCTTGTCCCATCTTCACCTTCATGCTTCTCACTCTGCTACTCACCCTGTTTCAACCACTGTGGTCTTTTCTGTTTCTTGTACATGCTTCTCTCTGAGCCTTTGTACATATATTTTATTTTTGGAACACTTTTCATCAGTGTATCTTCTGATTATTAGAGTGTTGGCCCAAAATATGCTTTTTCAGAGTATTTATATGACCGCCCCTGCTTAAGTAGATCTTACTTTTAAAGTGTAATGATATACATTCTCATGTTTACTCTGTCTGGCTCCATCCTAAGTATAAAAATACTAATTCATTCTGAAAATATTCTAATATAGAATAATTGCTATTCCAATTTCAAAAGTGAAAAACAGAAAAGCATGCCAAGATTTAAGGAAGGACAATCAAACTCACACAGCCAGGATTTTCTCCTCTACCTCCTTCTTTTCCTCTCCATTCTTCCTTCTTCTTCAAGACATGGTCTTGCTATGTTGCTTAAGCTGGCCACAGACTTATGATACCCATGCTTGGTTTATGTGGTACTGGGATGTACCCCAGGATCTCATAATGCTATGAATGTATTCTATAAATATACTACATCCACAGCCCCAAATTTATGTTCTTGACTAGTTTCTTATGAGTTCTCTTCCCTCTAATCCATCCTGAAAACATTGGTCTTGAAGTATCTTTCTCACCGCATCCTCATTCACACCTACTCAAATATTATATTAAGTGCTGTGACCATGAAAATTTCATGAAGTTAATACATTGGACATAGAATTTGGGTTAATCTAAATCTGTATTGCCAGTCCATTGTAACTCATATTTGGCTACAGAATAAACTATTTCTTATTCCTTTAAAGTGAGAGATGTGTGTTTTGTATCAACACTTGTACCAGGAACAGTTATTGATGATTTCCACATTTTTTATGGACAAATGCAAGCAGATAAGAGACAACTATGAATATGACAGAACTCCAATGCTAAAAGTTGTTGTTTTCTGTCAGAACTCCAATGCTAAAAGTTGTTGTTTTCTTGTTTCTGTTTTTTATTTTTTGAGACAGAATCTCACTGTAGTCCAGGCTGGCTTCTCAGCAATCCTCTTTCTTCACTCTCTCAAAACATGAGCCACCCACACATGGCTCAAAAGTACTTTCTTTGATTGTTATTTTTAGCTGAAAATTTTAAGACATGTATATAATGTATTTAGAGTATAATTATAATCACCTTCTAACGACCTTCTCCTTTTCTTCTCCTCCTCCTCTCCCCAATGAACCCCCTTCTTCCCAACCAGTCCCTCTTGTACGTATGAGTGTGCCCCAGTGAATTTAATTATGGTTCTGTGCATGAGCATGGGTGGAAGTCATTTACCAGAGCACATAGGCAACTCACCAGTAGCTACATTATTGAAGATACTATCTCCCTCTCTCCTAGCACACCAAAGATAGTTTCTTATTTGTGTTCTGAAATAAGACAAAAAGTTTATACCATGTGCAAGAAAAGAGAACATTAAATACTGTTGGTAGAAATGGAAATCAGTACGGCCACTACTGATAATAATAAAGTTTCCATATGATCCAGTTATACCACTTCTGAGCAGATACCCAAAAGAATCAAGGTCAAATCATATTATACCTGTAATCCAAGCACTTGGAAAGCAGGGGTAAGGGCATTGATGCATGGACAATGCCAGCCTGAGTTACATAGTAGTGAATTCCAAAGTCATCCTGAGCTACAGAGTGAAACCTTGTCTTAAAAAAGACTGGGGGGATAGCAGGTTAACTCAATCAGTAAATAGCTTGTCTTAGGAACATGAGAACCTGAGCTGTATCCCCAGAACTGTCATTTTAACAATCTCAGAATCAGGGCTGGAGAGATGGCTCAGCAGTTAAGGCACTTGCCTTCAAAGCCTAATGACTAGGGTTTAATTCTCCAGTACCCACATAAAGCCAGATGCACAGTGGCACATGAACAGTGGCAGGAAACTCTGGGGCACCCATACTCATTCTCTCTGTCTCTGTTTCTCATAAATAAATACGTTTAAAAAAAAACAATTTAAAATGCTCCGAATCAATCCCAGTACCAGCCTTCTCCAGCCTGTGGTTCCTGCCATTTAGGATTAATGGAGCCAGAAGTGGTAGAAATCTGTCCATATGACCCAAGTCCTAGGGCTCCAGCTGGCAGGCTACAGTACCACTTGGCATCATGGAAAAAGACTGCTAAGAAGACGGCTAACTGCAAGTCCAATGCTGGTCACGTGGTACCAGTCAAAATGCTCGGGAGCGTGAGGCTACCTGTGCCAACAGGACTGCCATAGATGATGAGCCACCTCACCTTCCCAAGGTTACTCAGCAAAGTTTGTAATAAAATGACAACCTTTCTAATGCTGCAATGAGGCTTCTGACCCTGATGTCTGGAATGTAATCAAATGAATCATAGTCGTTCATTTGTTCTTAAGACTCTTACTCCCAAAGTGCTGGTTTGTGGAAGTGACTTGAGAGACTTACAAGAGGGTTTGGTTGATAATCATCCTAATAAGTACAGACCTGTAGAAATGGTCAGAGAAACTCATGGAGACATTGTGACTTAAAAAGTCAGCAGAAAGAAATTTAAGTCATTTTTAAACTTCAGGAAATTTTTCACTTCAGTGACAACTCTTGTCATTGGCATTTTAACATGTTTTTTTAAAAAAGGATTTTTCCATTTGACAAAAAAAATCTCAGAATCAAAAACAAAACAAAACAAAAAAGCTCAGAATCAAATTTAGAACACAATAGTGATTCTGACACTGTCGGTCTATTGCAGTACTATTCACAGTAGACAAGTTATGGAATCAGCCTAGGTGCCCATTGATAGATGAATGGATAAAGTGTAGCATACATATTCAATGGAGTTTTACTCACACATAAAGAAAAGCTTTGAAGGAAATTCATGGAACTGGAGGCCATAATATTAAGTTAAATGAGCCAGATTCAGGAAGAACATTTCACATATTTTCTTTCACAAGTTGAATATACATTTTTTAAAGACCCAAAAATAAAAGCAATAAAATTAGGGATTGGAGAAAGTATATGATCAAAATACAAGTATTATGTAAATAGTAATGAATTCTCTTACTTTACACACAAAAGAGCTTAATGCCACACTATGACACTGACAACATCCTACCCCTACTATTATAGTTTGACTAAAAGATTTGGATTTTTTTTTTCATAGCAAATGTCACTGGCTTAAATTAGTAACTGACTCAATGAATTGATTTGTTATCTTGCTACTAAGACACCTAATCTTTCACTCACCACCTTATTCTTCCATAGCTCTTGGGAAAATCTTGGGAGCTGGAAAGATTAATGTGTTCCTTTGGTCTTCTCAGTGAGTCTATTTATGTGATAAAGCACTGTTCCAATCCCATCTGGACTTTGCCTAAGGTATAAGAGACCTTAGAGGATTTTCAAAAGAGACCAGCAATCTTCAAGGGCTCAAAAGTATGAACAAGAACTCAAACTTCTGCTACAGAACATTGGTTGGAGTGAGGAATGGTAGGAATAATCCTACTTGAATCACTGAAGTGGACTTGGAAAAGATGGCTTGGTTATTGCAAAGAATATTGCTATAAATCCTTCACTAATATTACCAATAGTTTCTCTTTCTCTCTCTATCTCTATCTATCTCTCTTTCACACACACACACATACACACACACACATGCACATACACAAAACCTCCATTACTTTACTTACTGGGATGTGCTTTTTTCTTCTGGACATCATCATTCTAGCATTCCTTATAATGGATGAGTTTCCTCTCTTGTAATGGATAAGAAAGAGGCTAAATCTCCTCCTAGGTGAGTACTCTGGGCCAGAAGGATGCCACATAGGTGTACATGTAGATATCCTTCTGGCCCAAAGATCAAGTGAAGCTAGGATAGGGGATAAATATAGGAACTGGGGGAATATTTACCATTACATCAAGAAGCTAATTCCCAAGACTCCTTGTTAGATAAATTGTCCAATTTCATTTTGATTCCCTGAATAGCTCAGTTTCCTATGGGGGCTGGAAAGTCATAGCAGGAAGTCTGCATGAACCATTTTGGGGTTTCAGAAGGCAACTGAGAGACAAATTATAGTTTCTCTACTTTCTTTCTGCCTCTCTCCTCTGGGAGCATGCTTTCATTGACTCCTAAACTGCATTTCCAAATTTCAAACTCTTCTCATCATGGAAGAATCCAGTCTTCAGGAATACCCTCAGGCATGGTTTTCCCTCCCCTCACTACTCCACTGGGACTGACAGACCTTCATGGCCCCACAGTGAATGCCATAACCCCACTGACTGAGGAATGACCCCCTTGGTAGTGGGAAGAGGGGTGAAGGGATCAAAGACTTGTTATATAAAAAAATAGAATTATAAAAAGAATCCAGTTTTATTTGCAGACAGAGTGATCTATCACCCAGAAACAAGGCTCCATAGGGCTAATTCAGTAAAAGTATCATTGCTTCTTTCTTATTCTTCTAAAACAGAAAGTAGATTCTACCATAATGGGAATCGCACCCAGAGGGTGCTGGCTTGTTGAGCCTGTACCCAGAATCTCACTGACTATAGCTACCATGAAAACATTATGGGGACTCTCTACATTCACATTCTTAAAATATTAGTTTAATGAGGTCACCAAAGATTATTCTTTTAATTTTATACACTCATAGAATTGGTAGACATATTAAAGCTGTTTTTAAACAGCTTTTGAAATGTCCAAATGTTGACAAAATGAGAAATTATATTAAATTAGCCATATAAAATTGAAAATATTACACTCCCTTTGATCAACGGAATAAGCAATTTTGCATATGCTTAGTTTAACATAATGAAAGTTATATACTTACCACCCAGTTTTTAGGGTTATTGGATCATGCTTTTGTTTCATTTGTACCTGACCTATGTTGACCTCTTTCTGAAGATAATTTCAGAGGAAATTCTAAACATCAAAATAATTTACTGGGTCCTTAAAAATTAAGACTATTATTTGCTGTTTGCTTGCTTTGGCATAAGGTTTCACTATGTATTCCAAGCTGGCATCAAACTCACTGACCTCCTGCTTCAGCCTCCTGAGTGCTGGGATTACAGTTGTGTGAAACCATACCCTGCTGATTTTTATACTTTAATGTGCTTATCCATTATAGTTATTAATCCACTGATAATTATGTTGTCTTGTGTTTTCTCAAAAAACAAAAAATATTTCCAGCCAGGGCTGGTAGTGCATTTCTGTATCCCAGCACCCAAGATATTGAGGCAGTAAGATTTCATTGAAATGGCATATTTCAAATATTGAAATAAATACAGCTGCCAACCAAACCTGCTATACCCAGAAATTCTCTCTCATAGTAGGAGAAAGAAAAAATTTCCATGATATTAACATATGACCACTAAACCAACTCTACAGAGAACATTGGATGGGTTATTGTGCAGTGAAGAAAAGAATACACATACCCAAGAGGCTACAGGAAGGAAAAAAGCAATAATCAAACTAGAACAAATGTGAAAGCAAATGAAGATCAAGAAAACACCAAACTTCACAAAAACATCAACATGACAGTTATTAACTCACATCTTTCAATTAAAACTCTGAATATCATTAGACTCAACTTCCCAGTCAAAAGACACAGGTTAACAGGCTGGATAAAGAACCAGATTCCATCCATTTGTTGTCTTTGAGATACCCACCTTACCATTAAGGACTGACATCACCTTAGGGTGAAAGGATGCTAAAAGATATTCCAAGCAAATGGAAACAGGAAATATGCAGGTGTAGCTATACTAATATCTGATAAAATAGACTTTAACTCAAAAGTAATCAAGAGATAAAGAAGGGCAGTTTATACTCATTAAGGAAATAATTCAACAAGAGGACATTATAATCCTAAATATAGACAAAACAAACACAGATGCACTAAATTTTATAAAGTAAAATCTACTAGATATTAAATCAGATATAAATCCCAACACAATAATAGTGGGTGACTTTAATACCCTACTATTGTCAATAAACAGATAATCTAAACAGAAAATAGAGAAATAATGGAGCTAAACAACATCATAGATCAAACAGACTTAATAGACATCTATAGAGCATTCTATCTAAACTCTACAGAATACATTTTCTCAGCAGCTCATAGAAATTTTTCTAAAATAGATCATATATTAAGACACAAAAGCTGGGCGTGGTGGCACACGCCTTTAATCCCAGCACTCGGGAGGCAGAGGTAGGAGAATCACCATGCGTTCGAGGCCAGCCTCAGACTACATAGTGAATTCCAGGTCAGCCTGGGCTAGAGCGAGACCCTACCTCGAAAAAAACAAAACAAAACAAACAAACAAACAAACAAAGACACAAAGCAAGTCTCCACAAATTTAGGAAAATTGACACAACTAGTTGTATTATAATCACACTTCAATGTATTAAAGCTAGAAATCAACAACAGAAAATGCACAAACTCCTTGAAATTGAACATCATACTATTGAACAGTAAGTGGGTTACTGAAGAAATAAGAAGGAAATAAAATTTCTAGAACTGAATGACAATGAAAACAACACAAAACCTATGGGGCACAATTAAGGCAATTCTAAAAGGGAAGCTTATAGGTCTAAATGAATACATAACAAAGAGGGTGATCTGAAATAAGCAAAGATATATCTGAATGATTTGGAAAAACAAGAGTACTCCAAACCCAAATGTAGCATATACAAAGAAATAATGAGAAACAATTGGTTTTTTTTTTAAAAAGTAAACAAGATTGATAAACACCTAGTCAAATCAACAGGATTAGAGACTAAAAAGGGAGATATTACAAGAGATACAAATAAAATAAAGACCTACTTCAAAAATTTATACTTAACAAAATTTAAAATTTGGAAGAAGTAGATGAATTCTTGAAATTTGAGGGAGGCCCAAGACTCATCCAAATGACAAGAAGAGAAAGCCATGTCCCCAGCACTAACAAATCATCTCTCTCATACCCACCAGGTCCCAGGATACGGGGCAGAGGAAGTGGAGGATTTAATGAGTACTGCTATCCAGAGAATCTTTTATATGCAGATGATCGTCAATTCTGAGACGACTCGAAATTCATCAAAGCAGAAAACTAGAGGCTTCTGAGAGCTCAACACTGAAAAAGACCTTTAAGAGATCCTCCAAGACTGATGGCAAATTGAGGAAGATAGTGCGAAAAGAATGTAAGAGCCACAGGTTGGGGAGGTATACTGTGAGGCATTGTCCTCATTATGACCCTACAATGATTACCACTAAGAAGGCCCCTCGGTGGAATATAGGCTTGGGAGAGGGGACAAAAGTAGAAAACTTGGTGGGAATGTGACCAATTTTTAGTATGTTTATATTATATATTAAAGTTCTCAATAAAATTATTTTTAAAAGTTCATAAACTACCTTTTCTAATAAATGAGTATTATGGGGAAAAAAGAATTACAAGTCATGAAAACAAGGAAGAAAAATTGCTATGTTTAGTCAAGGAAGATGATAACTCACAAAAATATATAGATAAAATATGCTAGATCTTGGAACACCATGAAAAGACCACTCTATGAATTGTGGGCATAAAATAAGAAAAAGTATACCATGTTACAGGAATAAAGAATATTTTCAATACTATCATTGCAGAAAATTTCCCAAATCTAGAGAAAGAGATACCCATCCAGGTGCAAGAGACATGGAAAACTAAATAGGACCAGAAAAGAAACTCTGCATGTCACGTAATAGTTAAAACATTAATGTGCAGGACTTGTGAAATACTCTGCTTTCCAAAAGGCTCCTTCAGGTATGCTGCCAAATTCTTTTTTCAGGGGGGAGTGAAGCCAGAAATTCCTTCAGCATTCTTACTTCAGCCCCCTCCTTCCAGACCTTCTGCTAGCTTGAGCCTTCTAGTGGATGAGTCTTGTTTTTAGGGCATCTTTCCTATTATCCCCATACAGAGAAGATGGCCCAGTCTTCAAGGACAGTGATTCTTTAACAATTGCAGCTGATGTGGTTGCAGTCTTTGGGGCCTGAAATTTGTTACTTTTTCATATTTCCTTCTGTGCTAAACTTTATATTGTTTCTATCCTTTTGGTTTATACTTCTCTCTGCCAAACACACCAGTCATTACTTTTAAATATGACCTTGATCAAGTTCTCAGGACATGAACATAATTTAGCCAAAATATCACACAAACTAATTAGGTTGCTGACAAAGTCCTTTCTTTCCCCCCTTAAATCTCATTAACTGAGTATGCACAGTCTAAAGGTCTCTATGCATTTTAGTGTTTCAAACTCTTACCGGAGTGGTCCATTAAACTCTGCAAATAGTATTATAAAGTGTCTTTAGTCCAAAGTTCCAAATGATATATATTCCTGAAAACCAGTTCAATAAAAAGCCTAAAAAACCATAGTCAGGCTTATCAAAATAATACCCCCACTTCTCAGTACCAACTTTCTATAGAAGTTGCTTTCTCAATGTTGGGACCAAATAATGGACCATTAAGTAGTTTATGAAAGAATATGGTTTATTTTGGCATAATTCTTAGGGGAAGCTTCACAACGGAGGAGAAAGCATGGCAGAAGCAAGAAGCTGGTTTACCTCTTCACATATAAGCAGAGAGGAAGAAGCAAGAGTGAGCTGTCTCACACTGGTCAGGGAGGCTGCACTATAAAGTCCCAAGGCCACCCCCTAGAGGCACAGCTCCTCCACCAAGGCTCCACAAGCTGGGGATCAAATATTAATCTTAACCACAAACACATGAGGGGCATTTTACATGGAAAGCACCATACGGTGTCACACCCTGAATCATATGTATTGAAATTTCCTTTGACATACATGTTATTGCACTGATTTTTTCATTAATCCTCAAAGTTTTAGCACACAAAAGAACCTTGCTATGGGCTTTGCCAGAATCTAATGTGAATGACTTCCAACCTAGTTACTGACAGAGTTCTTTTCTACTCTGAAAACTCATGAGCATAGCCTTTACTGACTACATTTACTGACTACAAGCATTCTGGTCTTCTGCATACCTACAATACTGGCCCGCTAAGTTCTACTTCTAGTATTCTAAGGCTTCTCCAGCCCATATCTCAAAGCTCTTCCATATTCCTCTAGTACTCCAAAGGCCTGAAATTAGCATGGCCAGGTTTATCTCCAGAATGAACCCTTGCTTTACTTTGAATCCTGTGATGATGTATGGTGCTTTGAATGACAGAGGAGAATGAAGAAGCTGGTTACACTGAATTAGCAGTCAGAAAGCAGAGGAAATCTGACTAGAACTTGAGCCAGACTATAATTTATAAACCTAGTCCCCCACCCCCAGTGGCTCACTTCTTGGAATGCCTCACTTTCTAAAGATTCTAAAATAGGGGGATCAAGTGTTTGCAAGAGTTATGAGAAGCATGATACATCCAAACCATAAGATACACAATGGAATTTTAGTTAGGCATAAAGAATGGAATTATATTATTTTTAGGAAAATCAATGGAATAAGAGTTCATTATGTTAAACAAAATAAGTCCCACAAATATATCTATTACATACTTTTCTCATTTGTGGAACTAGGGAAATAAGTAGGTCACAAAACTAAATAGAGGGTGTCATAGTCAGCCACATGCCGCTGGGATGAATCTACAAACCAGGCTCAAATTATGGGAGGAAAGGATTTATTGAAGCTACAGATCCAGGAGAAGTTCCATAATGGTGAAAGAGGCTTGTCCCCTTTCACAGGTCCAAGCAGAGAGAGAGAGAGAGAGAGAGAGAGAGAGAGAGAGAGAGACAGAGAGACAGAGAGACAGAGAGACAGACAGAGACAGAGACAGAGAAAGAAACCCATCACCAATACCACTCACACAGCAGCAAACAGGCACGGGGGAGGGAGAGAAATCTCCTTTCCCTTCATGTAGCCTTAGGATGGATGTCTTGCAACCCTATCCCAGACTTAATGGCTTCCTGAGACTCTGGAATTTCCTTCCTGCACTGCCCTCTCAGGAAGGGATGTTAATTTCTAGCTCTCCTGAGCTTCCTTACATCCTTCCCCCTTCTGAGAAGCTATCTTCCTATAACCATCCTCAGAGACCCACCCAAGATGATGAAAAAGATCAAGTTGACAACAAAACCTAACCATCACAGAGGGAGAAAAGAAGGGGATAAGAAATAGAGGAGTGTGAATATAATCACAGCACATTGTATGCATGTAGGAAAATATCCTAATGAAGCCACTTTATGATTCTTACATCAATATTTCAAAATTCTTAGGAACTTTAATATATAAACAGTATAAATTGGTCATATTCCAATTGGGTTATCATCTTTTATCGCCTCTCCTTTACCCCAATTCCACTGAGGGTCCTCCTCAGTGATAATATCAGTAATCACAATTTGATCATGGTGAAACTAGCCAGTTTCTGTGGGGAAAACAATGTCTCATAGCATTCCTTCACATACCACGACTCTTGTTTACATTCTTTCTGAATTCTTCCTTGATGTTCCCTGAGCCTTGTAGGGAATGTATAAGTTTTCTTTAGTTTTGAGCTCTTTAAGCCTCATTTTCTGCTTTCAGGAATTTTGAGTCTTCTTAGTGTCTACTTCCAACTCTCCAGAGGAGGTTCCAAGGCTAGTAGTGAGAACAGCATTTATACTTAATCTGTAATGTTTCCTGGGCCCTGAAAGATTTAATAGAGATGATTTGTCTTGTGCTAGGCAGTTGTCAAACTTTTCTTGTTACTGTGATGAATCTTGGGTTACCGTGGTCTTCACTGCCATCTGTAAAATGCAGATTCTCTAACCAACAGTGAGAGCAGCATGGACCAATGGGGATAAACATAGATAATTAGAAGATGATTTGATGGACATATCCTCTCCTATCACCAATTAACAGTGGAAGCTTTCCTCTAGGGTTTATGACCTTCCAAGTCATAGGCTTCTGACTTGGTTCTCAGGCATGAATTCTTTCCCAGTGAGAGGTCCATATACACAGTCAAAGAGCTAACTGCCCCCATATCTTATGTGCCACTATTGCACCAGTGGGTAACTTTTGCCTGTCTGATTTTGTAGCTTGCAGGATCCAGTACTTACAGAAATTCACTCATGGTGAATTTCACCCTTAATAGCTGGCATAATTCTTTCCAGATCCATGAGAGCTAGCTATTAGAGAGCTGGTTTTCATCCTGGTTCCAGCATGGTCTCTTAATGTCCTCCAATCACAGCTTATGGAACTTTCAGCAAGTAAGTCTTATCATCTGTCATAGTCAGCCACACAGCCATAGTCAATCACTGGGATGAGCCTCCAAACCAGGCACAGTCATGAGAGGAAGAGATTTATTGAAGTTGCATATCCAGAGGAAATTTCATTAGTGGAGAAAGAGGCTGGCCCCCTTTCACAGGTCCAAACAGAGAAAAGTCATTACTAACACCACACACACACACACACACACACACACACACACACACACACACACACACACACATAAAGGAAAACAGGCAGAAGAAGAGAAGAAATTTCCTTCCTCTCAAGCTTCCCTACATCCTGCCCCCTACTGAGAGGGCTTCCCACTCTGTGTTAATCACCACTAGGAGTTTTATGGTAAAGTTGTTAGGGTCTCATATTACAGAATCCTATTATCTGTAAATAAGAATATTTTTATTCTTCCTTTCCTATTTGTATTTTTTATTATGTTCTTTTTTCTTATTGGTATAGCTGAGATTTTAAGCACTATAGTGAATGGGGAAGAAGAGAGTGGACACCTTGTGCTGTTTCTGATGTTATTGGAAATGCTTTGAGGTTTTTTCTCTATTTAGTATAATGTTGGATATAGCTTTGCCACATATAGTCTTTATATTAAAATATGTTCATCTATCCCTAGTCTCACCAGGTTTATTTTAATCATGAAGGAATTTTGGTTCTTACCAAAGGTCTTATCTACGTCTATTGAGATAATCATTAAAATTCTGTCCCTGAGTTCAAGATATGATACATTGCATTTATTGACTTACCTTATTGATTGACCTATGTTGAATTATTCCTGCATCTCTGCAATAAAGCCAACTTTATTGTGGTGAATGATATTTTGACTCACTTTTGAATTTAGTTTACAAGTCTTTTATTGAGAATTTTTACATTTAACATTGCTAAATATTTGACCGTTCCTGAACAAATCCCCAGGTTTTCTGTATATTTTCAATTGTTCCCACTTTATGCATTAGGTTAATTGTACCAGGTGGGGGGAATCTAACTGGCTCTAAGGGAAGATGAAAAATGTTTTCTTTAAACTTGAAACTCACAAAACTCTCTGGAAATGAATATGTGTTAGTAATTAATTCTAAAATTACCTAAATAACAATATTGAATAGATTTTATGTCTAATACTAGAGGAGATTATTCCCACTGAGATAGTTTAGGGGTAACAGTGGCCCCAAAATAAAAGTGAGTAAGTGAGTAATGTCTTTGAGAATGTAGGGTGAGAATCAAGCACTATGTTGAAGAGCAGTGGTGAGAGTGGACACCCCTGTCTTATTCATGATTTTAGTGGGAACTCCTGTGCATACATGACCTCACTTAGAATGATTTTTTCCAACTCCATCCATTTTCCTACAAATTTTATTACTTCATTGTGTTTAATGATAAGTAGAATTGTGTATTATACATTATGTATATGTACCATATCTTTACTATTTATTCATAGGTTGGTGGGCACCTGTGCTGATTCCAGTTCCTAGATATTCTGACTAGAGCTGCAATATTGTTGAACAAGTATCTCTGAAGTAAAGAGTAGTCTTTAGGGTATATGCTCAGGGTCAAATGGGAGATTTGTATTCATTTACTTCAGGAGTGTCCATGCTGATTACCACAGAGGTGTAAAAGTTTGGACTCTAAGCAGCACTGGGTAAGGGCTCCTCTTTCCCCATAGACATGCCAGAATTTGTTATCATTTGATTTTTTTAAAAAATTATATCTTTATTGTCTATAATTAGATACACTGAATGAGCAAATGATGTGTTGGTGTCCCCAGTTCCCTGATTTCCCTCCTCCCTGTCCCCAATCAGCTGGATATCCTCCTCTGTGGGCAAACTGGATCAGTCCATGGAGTAGGAGGTTGTGGATAGCCTATGAATCAACCGGTTCTACCCCGCTTTGTATGTTGTTACTGAGGGGGGCCATGTCTCTAGGCGTTCTCCTCCACCATGGCTCTTACAATTTTTCTGCCCCCTCTTCTGCTCAGTTCCCTGAGTCATGGTGGGTGAGTATTAAGGCTGCTTTATTCTTGAGGTCTTAGGGACCTCTATACTTCTGCTTTAGGTTGTGTTGAAGATTGTTGGTGTCTGTCTACCTGGCTTATCCTGGGTTGATTGATTGGCTGTGGCTAGGTCTCTTGCTTATGCCATCACTCTCTAAGGGTTCCATGTGGATCCTCAACTGTAGGTCTGTGATGGCACATCTCTTGTTAGGATGTCAGCTATCGACCTGCAGCTCGTTGATAGGGTTGGAAAGGCCACAGCTCTCTTGCTGCCTTTTGAAGAATGCCAACAGAATCTCCACTGATCAGTATAGATTAACTGAGATACACATTTCTGAATTGCTAGATTCTATTGTGAATAGCCTCATTGTAATTCACTTTTAAAGTGCATGTCTCTTTGGAGCCCCAAGATCTTGGTTCCCAATACATTTTGCCCTGAGTTCTCAATTCCAGTTAAGGACTCCCTGTCAGTGAGTGGATTACTTGGTCAACTTAAAAGCTGTTGATTACCTCACCTAGGCTTTGCCACCTCCAAAGCACAAGTGTTTATATCTTGGTTTGCTGTTCTCTCACATTAGAAAGTGTGTTCAGCCTACTCATGGCAGCAGACTGTGTTTTACATCAGTGGTCTCTGTTTACTCCAAATATCATTGACAAATTTCCCCTCACAGCTTATGCAGTGCCTTCCAGCACTGCACTACCATCTGGGGACTGGTTACCATTCTGGACCTCACAGGGTCTCTTGGTGCTAATCAATGGCTTTCTATGGTTTCTTCAGCAACAGGATCCTACCTCAGGCCTGGGGTGGGTATTCAAGAGCTTTCTTTGACAGAATCCTGTCTTGTTTCTGGGAACTGTGATGGTTAGGTTTTGTTGTCAACTTGATCTTTTTAATTATCCTGGGTGGGTCTCTGAGGATGTTTACAGGAAGGCAGCCTCTCAGCAAGGGGCAAGATGGAAAGAAGCTCAAAGAAGCTGGAAGTAAACCTCCTTTCCTGTGTAGGCAGTGCAGGAAGGAAATTCCAGAGACTCAGGAAGCCATTAAGTCTGGGGTAGGGTTGCAAGACCCCACCCTAAGACTATATAAAGGGGAAGAAATTCTCTCCTTGCCCTCCTGCCTGTTTGCTGTTATGTGTATGGTGTTGGTGATGGGTTTCTCTCTCTGATTGGACCTGTGAAAGAGGGCCAGCCTCTTTCGCTGTTACAGAACTTCCCCTCAATCTGTAGTTTCAATAAATACTTTCCTCCCCCAAATTGTGCCTGGTTTGATGATTCATCCCAGCAGCATGTGGCTGACTATGAAAGGACCTCATGGGTCACTTTGGTCAACAACTCAGTGAGGGAAGGAGCCAGTGACTGGGGCTAAGAGTTGCGGGTCTGATAAATTTTTCATGGGCTTAGAATCTCTCCCCTTATATTCACGGCCAGATGATGCCCACTACTTGCTCAATATGTTACAGTATACAAGTGATTTTATGATTTTGAATCATTGTTGGTTTAGCTTAATGAGTTAGTCTTCCCCTTCCCCCCCATTCCTTACCCCTCTTTCACAAACTCTCACTTCTCCTGACTGGTTTGCATAGAGTGTATGGTTAACCTTGTTAGAAACTGTAACTAAGGGAGAATATGAGGTGTTTGACTCTGTTCTTTTGAGAGTTCACTTAATAAGATCTGCTCCAAATCAGACCATTTTTCTCTAAATTTCAATAATTTTTTTCCTTTCTGCTGAGTAATTTTTTAAATTTTATCTTTATTGCCCAAAATTAGATATATTGATTGAGTAAATATTGTGCTTATATTCCCATTTCCCTCCCCACTGTCCCCAATCCACTGAGTATCCTACTTAGTGGGAACACTGGATCAATCCATGTGGCAAGGGGTTATGGAGAGCACAGAAGGCAAAAGGCTGTCCCCTCCTTTATGAATTATAGCTGCTGGGGGTAAGGTCTCTGGGTAATCTCTCCCACCATGGCTCTTACAATCTTTCCACCCCCTCTTCCACTCAGTTCCCTGAGTCATGGTGGGTGAGTTTTAAGTCTGTTTAATTGTTGTAGTTGTGACCTTAAAAGTCTCTGTGCTTCTTAAGGGATAAGGGATGGGGGAGGGGAATGACTTAAGCATGAGGCTAAACGAAAATGGGTTCAAAATCATAAAATCCTCACAAGCATATTGTAACCTATTGAGCAAGTAGTAGGCACCGTCTGGCAAGAGGGGCCATTAATAGAAGGAGAGAGAGTCTAAGCCTGTGAAAAATTGATCAGTCTGGCAACTCCTGGTCCCAGTCACCGACTTCTTTCCTCATTGAGCTGTTGACCAAAGTGACCCATGAGGTTCCAAAAACAAGACAGGATATTGTCAAAGCTCTTGAATGCCCACCCCAGGCCTGAGGCAAGATCCTGTTGCTAAAGAAACCAGAGATAGCCATCTATCAGCATTGAGAGACCCTGCGAGGTCCAGAATGGTATCCAGCCCCAGATGGTACTTAGTGTAGTGCTGGAAGGCACTGCATAAGCTGCCAGGGGAAGCTGGTCAACAACAGCTGGAGTAAACAGAGACCATTGGCATGAAACCAAGTCTGCTACCATGAGTAGGTTGACCACACTTCCTATTGGGAGAACAGTGAACCAAGAAAGGAACACTTGTGCAGTGGAGGAGCCAAAGCCTGGGGGAGGCAATCAACAGCTTTTAAATTCAGGAAATACTCCACTTAGTGAGGGGAACCCTTAACTGGAACTGGGGACTTAGGGCAGTATGAACAGGGAGCCGGACTCTTGGGCCCCCAAGGAGAGATGCACTAAGCGAGCAATTGATGGAGAGGCTAATAAAAATAGAATCTAGCTAATTCAGAAATGTGTATCTCAGTTAACCTATACTGATCTCACTCTCCAATGGAGATTCTGTTTGTATCTTTAAGAAAGCAGCGAGAGAGCTGTGGCCCACCCAACCCTACCAACGGACTGCAGGCCAATAGCTGAGTTCCTGGCAAGAGATGAGTCACCCCAGACATACCGTGGAGGATCAATATGGAACCCCGCAGAAAATGATGGGATGAACAAGGGACCTACAGCCACAGCCATTCAATCAACACAGGATAAGCCAGTGAGACAGACACCAATGATTTTCGACACAACCTAAAGCAGAAGTACAAAGATCCCTAAGTTCTCAACAATAAAGCAGCCTTAATAATCACCCACCACGACTCAGGGAACTGAGTGGAAGATGGGGCGGAAAGATTGTGAGAGTCATAGTGGGAGACAATATCCACAGGCATGCCCTCCCAAGTAACAACATACTAGGGCCGGCAGAACTGGGCTGACTACTAGGCTATCCATGGTCTGCTGCCCCAAGGACTGATCCAGACTGCCCACGGAGGAGGATATCCAGCTGATTGGGGATGCAGAAGCCCTCCCATAGAGGAACTGGGGATAACAACTCATTGTTTGCCCATTATATAATGTAACTCATTATGGACAATAAAAAAAGTAGAAATTAACAAAAAAAAAAGAGTCTGTGCTTCTATTTTAAGGTGTGTTGGAAGTCGTTGGTGTCTATCTCACTGACTTAACCTGGGATGACTGATTTGCTGTAGTTGTAGGTCTCTTTCTTGCCCCAGCACTGTCTCAAGTATTTCACTTTGAGCCTACACATTAAGCCAGGAGTGGTTCATCTCTTTCTGGGATATCAGCCTTCAGCCTGCAATTCACCAGTAGAGTTGGGATGACCATAGCTCTCTCACTGCCTTCTACAAAATACAAAAGGAATCTCCTTCTGGAGAGTGAGATCAGTATAAGTTAAATGAGACACACATTTCTAATTTGGCAAAATTCTATTGAGATTAGTCTCTCTGTAGTTCTCTGGTAATGGGGATTTCTTTTTGGAGCCCCAGTTTATGGCTCCTGTAAGATTTTGCCCTGAGTCTCTATTCCAGTTAAGGGTTCCTTGTCACTGAGTGGATTTCTTGGCCAATTTAAAAGATATTGAATACCCTCCCTGGTTTTTAGCACCTCTGCTGAGTAAAATTTCATCATGTAAATGTACCACAGTTTTCCTATACATTCATCTAGGGATGGGCATTTGGGTTGATTCCAATTCTTGGCTATTATGAATTGAGCTGCTATAAACATAGTTGCACAAGTGTCTCTATGCTGCGATGTGACATCTCATGGGTAGGTGCCTAGTAAAGGGATAGCTGGGTCTATTGGTAGCTCTATGTCTATTCTGTTCAGGAGTCACCACAGTGCTTTCCACAGTGGTTGAACAAGTTTGCAATCCCACCAGCAGTGAATGAGGGTTCCTTCTTCCATCATTTGATATATTAAGATATTTTTATTTATTTGCAAGGAGAGGAAAAAGAGAGAGAGAGGGAGAGAGAGAGAGAGAGAGAGAGAGAGAGAGAGAGAGAGAGAGAGAGAGAGAGAGAGAATGAGAATAATGGGCCAGGGTCTCTAGCCACTGCAAATGAACTTCAGACACATGAGCTACTTTGTGCACCTGGCTTTATATGTGTACTAGTGAATCTAACCCAGGCCATTAGGCTTTACAAGCAAGTGCCTTAACCACTGAATCATCTCTCCAGAATGTCCTTCAATTTTTTGATGTATGCCATCCTGACTTCAGTGAGATGATATCTCTGAATCATTTTTATTTCTCTGATGACTAAAAATATTGAACCTCTCCTAAGTGTGTAAAAGCCATTTGTATCTTGTCATTTGAGAATTCTCTGTTCAATTCTGTAACATATTTTTAAGGGTTTTTTTGATTTTATACTGTTTAGATTTTGAGTTCTTTTTAGATTCTATTTTTAACGTTTTATTGATAGCTTCTATAATTACAGACTGTTGCAGTCAGCTTTCTAGTTGCTTCTCAGGAAGAACCCAAACAAAAGCGGCTTGTGGAGGAATGGGTTTATTTGGCTTATGGACTCAAGGGGAGACTCCATCCTGGCAGGGAAAACGATGGCATGAGCAGAGGGCTGGACATCACCTCTGCCACAGCACTGCAAACAGCGGCAGGAAGGTGTGCCAAACACTGGCAAGGGGAAGCTGGCTTATAACCCCCAAAAG
>PVHP010014641.1:0-38777 GCA_004024765.1 Zapus hudsonius
GGGGAGACTCCATTCTGGCAGGGAAAACGATGGCATGAGCAGAGGGGTGGACATCACCTCTGCCACAGCACTGCAAACAGCGGCAGGAAGGTGTGCCAAACTCTGGCAAGGGGAAGCTGGCTTATAACCCCATAAGCCCGCCCCCGACAACACAGCTTCATCGAGGTTGTAAAACCCAAACTGCCATCAGCTGAGGATCTATCTATCAGAACACATTCAATTGTTTGTGGGGGACACCTGTATCAAACCATGACAGCTACCAAAACAGCAATCTATACATCTGAGGAACATATCTATGTCATCAGAATCATGCAATTTCAAAGTACTTGACATGTAGATTAAGGGAAATTATCCCCTCCAAATATTAGGATAATATTTGGTCTCAGTATTTTTCTTTATATTACTTCCAAGATCTACAAAGTCTACATATCTTTAACTTTTGCCCATTGTGGCCATTGGCTCAGATGTCATACTGAGGAAAACTGGGTGATTCAAGATAAGTTTGCCCTAAACAAATCATATTAAATAATAAAAACGTATTTTAAATAATAGCAGCCCAAGCAGGAAATATATTACTGAGATATTTATCAGCATAACCTGACAACAAATTAATAAGAATTCACGTATAATGTGCTATAGGATAATATTTAAACATTCAATGTTTTGACAAAACTAGTTATTCTGAGTACAAAACCTAGGTCTCCTATACAAGAGTACTGGTTTCCTCTACACTTTATGTAGTACAGAAAAACAAGAGAGTGTATTATTTACAATGATTTAAAATAACCTTAAAAGCAAAAGTGAGAGAAAAATTAATACCTAGCAATATTTTGAGCATTAAGTCTATAATTATATTCAGTTTGGTGAAACGTAAAGTTGGAGTAAGTTTTCAAGCTGACAAAAATGAGTAAGTCATTTCTCAGGTACTTAAAAAATAATTCGTACTGGTAAAAAGAAAAAAATACACTTAAAATAGTCTCATGTCATTTATTTTTAATGAAGACTACTTTTAATATTAACAACTCTTATTTTTGGTCCCCTACTAAGAACCAACTACCATTACTCCCATTATTTTCTTCCTTGAGTGATAAAAATTCAGGTTATCTGACCCTTTTGGTGGGCTCTTTATAGTAATATCACATGAATGTCCTCTGAAATTTTTAAATTTCCATAATGACCTATGATCCCCAGATAAAATGTAATGGTTTGAGATATGCAAGAGTTATCTACATATCATTCATTCATTCATTGCATTTGTAGGTCTCAGTTTCATACAGGCCAGCTACCACCTGAAACATGGCATTCAAATATGGGCATTGTTCTTATGCCACTACAAGATTCCTCCAAACACTGTTTGCAAATCTTTACATATACTCATATTCATTGGGTTAAAGTTTTCTTTGGTAATTGTGCTTCATTTATTTCATTTTTAAAATTCAAAACTATTGGGCTGGAAAGATGGCTCAGCGGTTAAGGCACTTGCCTTCAGTGCCTAAGGCCCCAGGTTCAATTCTCCAGGATCCAAATAAGCCAGACCCACAAGGTGGTGGCCCCGGCTCTCTCTCTCTCTCTCTCTCTCTCTCTCTCTCTCTCTCTCTCTCTCTCTCTCTCTCTCTCTGTATCTCTGCTTGAAAATGAATAAATAAAATATTTTTAAAATTTAAACACTATTATCTTGAATGGGCACATTATTCAGATCTGGCAAATAAGGACTCAGACTTACTGATATTGAACTATCAGAGGAAAACAAACCAATTCTTAACTGTCTTGTAGTTCAAATCAGTTGGTTATTTGCAGATTACAAAGGATACCAACGTCCATTACAAATGAAATGCCCATATCTCAAAAGCATTACATTGAGAATTTTCACTAGTAATGTAGAGAGTGCATTTAAATATGCTATGTAAAATCATTAGTATAACTGCTAATTTGTTAACTATTCTTATATTCTGCCAACTTTCACATAACCTATATTGCTCATCAATAACAGTTCTCTCTCTCTCTCTGTCTCTCTTTCTGTCCTCTCTCCTATATCAAGTCTAGTCCATCATGGTTATAAACAATCACTAGTTGTAAGTATCAACACAGGCAGTATTTCAACTTGGTATGATGTCTCAATTATTTTCTTTAAAGGAACACAAGGTGCTCAGGTGGCCAATAACATATTTATTTCGGGGAATTTAAGAAGCATCCCATATGATAGTTTAGTAAATAAAAGCAGAGATGATAGACAGATAAATGTATAGATGACAGATAGATAAATGATAGATGATAGATAAACTCAGTGGATGAATAATCTGTTGTATGGCAATTATGATATATTTGGATATTTAAAGTGATGCTATTAGAAAAACCAATGTATGCCCCTTGTCTGGAGAAAATCACAATCACTGAAGTGCTATGATCTAAATGCATATGCAATGATCTTTTTAATTTAATTTTATTTTGTTTTATTTTGTTCTAACCTTTGGAGAATGTTTGGGGAAATCTAACAACATGCAATTTCAACATACTGCATAAACTGAAATTCCTCATCAGTTTGTGATTGAATATAACTTAAACAGAGGCTTGAGAGGGGGAAATTAATACAATCCAAAAAGTCAGAACCAAGGCTCTGATTAAAGAAAACCAGGATGGAGGACAAAACATGTTCTTCTATAACTGAAATAATTAAACACAAAGCAGTTAACTATCTTTGTGTCACGAGGACTTGAAAACAAAAGTGACAAAAGCAGTTTCAATGCTGATAAAGATAGAGCTGAATATATAATATGGAAATAACTGATTGCATGTGGGGGTTACCGAGGTGAGAGCATGAAAATTTCATGCCAAAATGGCAAGTAAGCAATATGGAAAGGAAGTTTCACCTAGCAATCTGTCTTTGAGCTTCAAAGCTCACCATGGTCATTAGAAAACATAATCACTACTGCAACATGGAAAGTGCCACCTGGGAGAGTAGGAGCCCATTCAGAATGCTCATGGTATTTCTCTGTCTTAGCCAAAGTCCTTGGGGAAGAACCCTGCTATTCATCTCACTGGAATGCTTAGTGTATTTCCTTCAGACTTCCTAATAGATGTTAGACTTCTAGTGGGTAGAATTTTTGTGTATTATTTCTATATTATTCTTTAAAAGTCCTTTTGCATTGAGTAGCACCTCAAAAGGAAAGAGAAAAGACTGGATTCATAAGAAATTACCATTTCAGTAATTTACATCTCACTCTTCAACAATGACTTCTGAAGGAGGATTCTGTCCTGATTTCATAGGGAGGGACTATGGACAGCACCACAAGAAGAGACAAAATGGGACTGTCCATTAGTTGTGATTAAGATCAGATATGGGATCCATAGGAGGAGCCCATAAACAGCCCTTGGATCCTTAATCCAAAGAAGAAAATCACCGTTTTTTACCTTTTCCATCAGAAAAAAAATTACATTTTGTGATTTCAGGTCTTATTTAAAGATGTTCCCATTGCTGACTTTCAAGTTTTTTTAAAAAAATATTATTTTTCATTAGAAGAGAGGAACAAATCTCAGAAAATATGCACTAATAATATTTCCAGGTGTATAGATTCTTCAAGGTAATTTCTAAGAAAAAGTGGGTGCACATATTAATGCATTTTAAGGCCAAAGTTACAGTCCTAGTGATCTGTGCTACATGGAAATGTACCGACAATATAAAAGGAATTATCAACTCTACTTTTAAGATTTTAATTTATGAGAAAAAATGTGAAGCAATGCCTCAAAGTTCCTTAGAATCCTAAACAGCCAAATCCAATTTTCATAATTAAATGTTGAATTAATGATTATTAAAGCGAGCTTATTAGGCTAATGGAGATAAAAATACTTAACTAGTGTGGTTGCATGTGTGTGTTGCATATCTATGTGAAATAGTGGCTCTATTATGTAATCAATGTGTATCTTGTAATAATTTTTATTTAATGGGATTTGAATGTAGTTTTACCAGGTGTAATGATTTTGGAAGCTTATAACTTCTGCTTTCCTATCTACTCTTTATCATAACCTTGAAGTATTGTGTGAGGACATATTGATCAAAACCAACCCTCCTTAGCACACTGTTTCTTCATAATCATAAGCAGGCTGATTAAATGTAAGCAGATTCTAGAGTTTTTTATCATGCAAATATTAGGTGAATATAGTAAGATGGGGAAATCATGATTGTGTGTCCGAAAGAGTTGAAGTTTAGAAGGCTAAGTAACATACTAAGAGTAGCAGTGTCCTCCTTTCAATGTGGAGCTTAACGGAAAGAAATGAGATCACATGTCCTGTCTTCTTTTGGGATCTATGGAGAGCTCTTCAGTTAGAGATTGGCTATCATTTCTGCCTCAAATCAGCCCATAAGAATCATTGATGACAGCTGCCCTCTGCTACTCAGTAAAATGCATAGTGTTCATCAGAACTATCTGAGACCAAAACAAAGACAACATTATCTTCTCTCAAAGCATGTAATATTAATGTTTTGTCAGCCAAAACATAAGCAAAATCCACCATATGAAAATGCATCAGGATAAGTTTAATGAGATAAAGGAAGAAACAGCAAAGCATGGAAGAAAAGATGCCCTTGTTGTAGAATCAGCTGGCCTGTGCTCTTGGCTGACTGCCCCGATGTCCATGGATGCTATTGCCTCCAAACTTTCCTCCAGTCATATATAATTGCACTTAAAATTTACTCCACAGTGTATAATTTTCTCAGCAAAAACACAAACTTAAAAGTAGCTCCAGAACCATTAGAACAGTTACAATTCACAGATTCTTTTGACGAATTTAAACTACTTTTATCAACATCTAGAGGCAGTTGTTTTTCTAAAACAAGAAATAAAGAACATTTTTCATGGCTTCCCCCCCCCTTGAAAAAACTAGCAGATAATGCATACTAAAAAATTTGGAGTTGATTGATTCTGGTATGGTTTCATTTCATTTATTCCTATTTTCTCCCCTACAGGCAAACAGCTATATCATCACAGCATCCCAAGGTTTGAGAGCTTACAAATGGCTTCGTAAGATCTCTTTACCTAGGCCTCAGCATTCATGCACTTGGGGTGGTGTATCCTGGAGAAGAGGGAGGAGGTAAGCTGCAATATGAATCTGGAAAGGACAGTGATTTTTTTATGTTATTAAGATGGTGTTTTAAGAAGTGTAGCTGATGTCTAAAATTTCTTTACTCAATGAAGAAATCATTGAGAAGTTTCTGGCAGAATGTCAAATACTGCATTTAAGAAGTCAATTAAAACAGTATAATGCCAAAGCTATAATTAGAAACATATCTGTGCAAGTAACATACAATTTCTTTTCCATGCAGTTAAAATAAAAAATGAATTTCTGCCAACGTTCATTAGGGTCCTTACCAGATAATACTACCTTGCTGAAGACATGGTATTAGTTGCCACAAAGGTTAAATTAAAAACAGTCAGTGCCCCAAAAGGGTTATGTTCTTCCATCAGTACTTAGGCTTTCACATGACATAATTAAATCAGGGACGTGCTGTGGCTCGTTCAATACTAATGTGACCATGACATTCTCTCACTTGAAATCCATTTTTTTTAATTGGGATGCTATCCAGGAATAAAACTAGCTGTGCAAATTCCATGGTTGGATTATTAATGAGTCGTCTGGTTCCCCAGTGATTTGACTAAGTTGTTCCCTTCTCCTCCTATCTTCTCTTTCTCTACTTCTTTTCTTTATGTAAATATTAAGTATGCTCATGCAAAATACAAGACCTCCTGCTGAGTATTTGGACACAGGGAGTTAAGTGGAAACTCTGGAAGTGGATACGGACAAGGATTAGCAACTTAAATAAGAACTAGTTTACTCTTTTGGTTAGAGATAGAAATAACAATGGATTGGAAGAAAAAAAAAGGAAAGAAAGAAAGAGTGAGGTTTTCCTGGCTGTAAGAATAGCACATGTGTTCTGGTAAACATTTGTTCTCACCATTCATATGTTGACATCCTCATGTTAAAGGTGATTGTCATAAAAGTAGGAATGACTGGATGTAATTAGTACACAAGAGCAAACACTTTTATAGGGTTACTGCCCATTTAAAAGACCCCCAAAACAACTGACTTTCTCCTTCTACCATGAAAGGGCACAGAGAGAAGGGCATAGAGAGAAGTCTCCAGCATTGAGTATGAAAGCTGGCATTCACCAGACATGAAATCTGTTAGCATTTTAATATTGGATTTCCCAGCCTCCAGCACTATAAGAAGTAAGGTCTCTTTTCCATTATCCACTCTCTATAACACTTTTGTATAGCACCATAAGTAGACTAAGATAACAAATATGGAGACTGAACAAGTAGATCCTGTCAGGCAAAGCATACAACCATGTCAAGGTAGAGATGCCTGGCTCAGTGATTGAAGCTTTTAGAGTGAATAAATTCCTTAACTGTCAAGGGTAAAGGAGAAAATACTGAAAGACATGGGGGTGGGGGTGGACAACAGCAAATCATAGATTAGGAGGCTGAATGAGTGTGAACAGAATACAATGTCCTTGAGGGGCTAGCTAGATGGTTCAGTAGCTAGGAGAGCTTGTTGCACAAGTGTTGGGCACTGCCTGTTGGTGCTGCTACTGAGGACATGGAGAACAAAGGGTTAAGGATGTAATAGTGAGGTGAAACCCCAATAATTTGGTAGGCGTTTCCCGGCTCCATCAACCCTCACTCCCAACCCCCATGGGCTAGCCACAGAAACCAGCATTTCCATCTCAGCATGACTGGCATTGGGTATCAGAAAAACTTCCTTGTACCCTTCCCCACGGACCATAGCTAGCATCATGTATTTCCTGCCACTCAGGCCCCCAAATGAGGTATTCTCAGGTCGTCCATACACATCTATCCCAGTGCAAGCTGCCAACTCACCACCCCCATCAACCAATTTCCTTTTCGCTTCCCCATTCCCCATCCCCCTGACCCCTTTTTCCTATAAAATGTAAGTTCCCCCAATTGAATAAATAACCACGTGGATATACAATACACGTCTGCTTTCCTCCCCTGCGCCATCCCCCCAGCTCTGTGGACCCCAGCCCTGAGACAGTGGACAGCGAACAGCTCGCTTCGGCTCCCACCGCTTCTCTGTTTTCCCTCTGCGGAGGCTGAAGGTGGCCCTGAGGAGAAAACAACACACAAGCATGAGGACCTGAATTGGATCACTAGCATCCACACAAAATGTGGATATGGCTGTGGAAGCCTGGGAACTCATTGCTAAGGACTATAAGAAAAGGGGGGTTTCTACAGACCCCTGGTCAGTCTGTATGAGCAAAAGGGAGAGCCCTGGCTTGAGGAAACATGATGGAAGAGTGACAGAGAACATCTGATGTCCTCTTCTGCTCTTTCATGTGTGCACACTGATCATGTGCATCTGCACATACATGTGGACACACCACACACTACACAGACATGCAAACAATTTTTTAAAAACAATACAATATCATTGAAAGACTTCAAAAGGATGGCAGAGTGTCAAATGCTACCACCTAATATAAAGCAAGTAAGTGGAGTTCTGACAAAGAATCACTATTTACAAGGTCCTGAACAAAAATTAATAGTATAGGTATATTAAGCCAATGTAAGAGAAAGTGGTGGAAATATAGGGTCTGGAGGAATCAATGGTGTAATTAGGAAAAGGGAAAAACCTGACTCAAATTACATATCACTCCATAACCACTATGCTATTTATTAATTACATGTAAGCCTTTGATTCCTTATTGCAATGCCAGCTACCTTGCAGACACTATGATTTGTAAGAGAACATAAATGTACTATGGTTCAACTCAGTGGAGTTGTAATGCACCCTAGGACATGTCTAGCTACGTAGTGTTGTGGCATTCCTTAGGTGCTTTAGCACTCTAACAACATACTGTTTTTACTAGCAGCATAAGGGGCGAATCAGGCATTGATGAATATATAGCACGTGAGAGTATTACAATTAGCAAAATTTAGAATGTGTTAATAAAGCTAAAGGTTACTACAAAAAAGGTCCTAAAAAAAAACTACAACACAAACAGACCATCTAGAAAGACACATGCTTTTCACTAGTTTGCATAATTCTTAATCAACAAAATGACTATACTGTGTGTAATTGCAAAAATGGGAAGCTGTTGTAGTCAGCCACATGCCCCTGGGATGAATCTCCAAACCAGGCACGATTTGGGGAGGAAAATATTTATTGAGGTAACAGACCTAGGGGAAGTTCAAGAAAAAAGGCTGGTCGCCTTTCACAGAAGCAAGCAGAGAGACAGAAGCCTACCACCAGTACCAAGCAAGCACACTGTAACACACTGTGATTCACAAAATGCAGAACTCCAGACCAGGGTTCTGGCTCTTCTTTTGCATATCTATCTTTAGTATTTTACATCCAAATTAGAAAGGGTCAGTCCCCTGGAGGCTAGGCCAAAGTGGCACTTCCTCCAGCCAGAAGCCTGGAGACATTTAATAATTTTAATAAATCCTTAATTCTTTTGGGGGACATTATTCAAACTACCACAGAAGCCAACACAGAAGCAATTCTATTTAGGGTAGTAGGGAAATTAAGATGTGTTTGTATTTGAGCTATGTATTGAGAGTCTCCTCTTTTAAAGTTCTATGAAGGCTGATGAAATTAATGAGCTGTCTACCAGAGATCTACCATTAAATATGTCTATGAGAAAACCCATTTATGTGAACTCCATTCCCTCCATTGATAAACACTATCCACGGAGTTAACTCAGCACTTACAGAAGTTCCATTAACTCTTGCAAACCACCGTCAACCCAGTCAGCTGTGAAGGATGAATTTGTTCCACTTTCTCCCCTACGTGACCTGTAAAACAGCAAGCATTTTCCAGGAAGGTGAAGTTGTCTTGGATGATCATCCCATTAGCCAACCTGGTTACTACTCTCTGAGACTCCCAAATCAAGATAGGTTGTCTGTTGCACCAAGGCATAGCACCCGTCCTCTGCAAAGGATGAATGAACCTTATGACAGTACCACACTCACTGCTTGTATTGGAAGATGAGGAAATGCTGATGAAACTGCTGTTATGAACTGACATTCATGGATGGCAGAAAGGTACATTAGAGAATGAATCTGGTATTTGTTCTTCAGGAATATTTAAGCTCCCAACGAAGCTCAATGACAAAGTATACACATAGACCCACGTGCTAACACTCTCAGGCTCTCACTCAATTCACAAAGGTAACTGAGAACTTCTTAACCTTGAAGGAAAAAAATGTATTTTCTCCCAACAACACTCCAAGCCTCTTGTAAATCATATTCATATTCATACACTTAAGCATTAATTTACATACTTAATTTCTGACAGGCTGACAACCACAGCCCTTCTTCCCTCCCACTGTAAAGTGAGTAGTCACTTGTTATTCAGTGTATCCGTTACAGTGGTTGTGCTACTAACTGTATTTTATATAATGTGCTATCTGCAGAAAGGCAGATAAGAATTTGATTTAACATCCAATTAAAAGCCGTCATTGAAAAATTACTTCAAATAAGCCTTTTATTTTCTTTAATCAGTCTTCAATTCAAGCCTTCCTTGGACCTACTGAACCAAGCATCAGGAATCATGAATTTTGATTAAAAAATTTGAGCCCATTTCTAACTCAAGCAGATTTTTTTGTTACACTGTTTGATAGAAATTTAATAAATCTATGAATCCTAGCCAGCATCATTTATCATCTTTTTTCCACAAGACTGGCCTATTATACCTAGGCAGTAAATTATGAGGGAACCAGCAAACCAAAACTTTTCAGCCCATTACTGAAGAAGAGATCTAATCACTTGCATTGAACCATATAATTATAGTAGAATATGAAGCTCTGAAACATTAGGTCCTGTTTAGAATATGGAATGCTCATGCTTTGAAAGCCTAAAAGATTTTGAGCTGATCTAATAGAGCTCAGTTTAGTATATATTAAAGTATTTGTTGTTAATGAAAATAAGAGGAAGAAAAAAGTTAACAACAACAACAACAACACACACACAAAAACAAAACAAAACAAAACAACAACAACAAAAAAAAAACACTTGATAAACTAGGAAAGCATGACCTTGGCTTTTGAAAGGCAGATGGAAAACCAAAAACTTCTAACTTGGTGCATGATAATTAAATATGTTGTTATGAAGGTTCAGATTGTGTTAAAACCATTTATGCTTTAAGCTAAAGTAATTCTTTCCTTTTTTGTGCCTATGCACTCAAGATTGTACCTGCATGCTTTTCAGTGGGCAAAGTGTATACTCCTTCCTTTGTTCATTCAGAAAAGATGTATCAAACTTCTGGAGACCAGGCACTGCACTGGGCCTTGACATACAGTTGTGAAAAAGATAAGACAAGCCAGCCTAGTGCCTAAAACTGCTGATGGAGTAAACAATAGAGGAAAGTGTGAGCAACACTCTTTGAGGGGACTTTGAATCAGGTCAAGGAAAGCTTCTCTGCAACAGAGTTCATTAAACTAGGTGTTGAATTGTAAATAAGAATTGATAAGGGATGTTCTATGTCTGACACATAATTATTGGTATGTGAATAAGGAGAGCTTCTTCTAGAGGTCACACTATCATGGTGAAGGAGATACAAGGGTTTAAATTTTTCTCAGAGAAATCATCTTAGGAATCCAATTTTCAGGCCTTCTACCTCTTGGTGGCTATGTCTTGTCATATTACATTTTGATTAACTCTGAAGCAAGCTAGGCTCTTACATTTTTAGGTTTTGGTATAATCTCCCAGTATGCTGGTCCTGACCAGTCTCTACTAATGGATAGGCCTGCAGTCCTTAAGAGAGCTATTCAGAGATGCCCTGCTGACACCAACTTTCTTCATGCAAGTTCTCATGGATGAATCAGTGAATGAATGGATAAATGAAATGTGTTAGGTCGAAACTCAGGCTTCACCCTTTCCCCTCCCCCAGTTGGCCTCAGGAGAAGTTTCACAGAGACCTTGCCTCCAGAACAGGAGATAACACCCCCCACCTGCTGTGTCTCTGTCTGGTGGTAGGCACTGCCCTTCCTGATGCTGAAAACTACTGACCACCTGGTTTCCTTCCCCCAAGCTGGACATCCACCTTAAAAGCCAGATTTTGATCTGGCCTCTCGCTTTCTTCCATTTGGGAGCTAGCCTGGAACTCAGGT
Organism: Zapus hudsonius; assembly: GCA_004024765.1. NCBI lineage: Eukaryota > Metazoa > Chordata > Mammalia > Rodentia > Dipodidae > Zapus > Zapus hudsonius. Next base: position 11,126 of record PVHP010014641.1, read on the forward strand.
TCCTTTTCCTCTTATTAAAACCCTTTCCTTTCAGATTGCCCTGGGAGATTAAAATTATAATTCTGAAAACTATCTAATGATAAGGGGAAATGACCATGTATTAAGAGGAAAACAAAAAGCAATGTGGAATTTGAAGGATAAGTTTAATTTTTGTCTTCTATTTACACATGCTTGAACCTTGAAGTAAGTTAACCAAAAGGTTAGTTATAACTATTTTTCAAGATGACAATACATCTTAACTTTACTACTTCTGCATATGTTTATATACATGCAGGAATCTTAATTAACATTACATAATAATAAATAAGCATTTCAATAACTAACTGAACATTTAGTAAATCCTGCTCACCACTGGCTGTATAACTAAGGCAGATTGCTTCTTAAATATGTGGAGACCCAGGATCTGTAAGTTAAAAGGGATTGTTGCCTACCATGAATCAGAATGAAATAGAAGGGAGTAATAAAAACATATAAAGACAATATTCTGGAGTTTTTAGCAGCATAATTTGCCCCATTTGGATCACATAATATGCAAAATTTTAAGGACAGCATTTCTTAGGCTGTTTCTAAAATAAAAATTGTGGAAAAATAAGAACATATAAAGTTATGTATTTCCTCCTATATGTTCTAAATACATACATTTATTTATGCATCTATCCCTTCCTCTAAAAGACTTTCAAAGTAATAGAATCTAAAGTTGTAGCCTTCACCATTTGTTACCAATATGTCATACTACATGTTGTGGTCAGCTTTGTAGTTGCTGCGCAGAAAGAACCAAAGCAAAAGTGGCTTGTGGAGGAATGGATTTATTAGGCTTACGGACTCGAGGGGAGACTCCATCTTGGCAGGGAAAATGAAGGCATGAGCAGAGGGGTGGACATCACCTCTGCCACAGCACTGGACACAGCAGCAGGAAGGTGTGCCAAACTCTGGCAAGGGGAAACTGGCTTATAACTTCATAAGCCTGCCTCCACAACACAGCTCCATCAAGGTTGTAAAACCCAAACTGCCATGAGGTGAGGATCATTCATTGAGAACACATTCATTTGTTTGTGGGGGACACCTGGATCAAACCATGGCACTACATATGCAAGTAAAATATCTATTCCTGACACACCCTGAAGGATTTTATTTTAAATGAAATAATAGTATATCCCAGTTTGATCTCTAAGCAGCCTTTTTTATAGACATAATTAGAGAACTCTTATTTTCTATTTATGGGCTTTCCCTGTCAATTTACTTTGCTGATTAAGTGGTAGATATACTTAAGGAAATAAAAGATCTAGGGCTTTCCACTAAAATGCAAGTTGCACAGCAAGAAAGTAAATGGAAAATTCATCATATGTGTGCATGCACTCCTAGCATGCAACACACTTACATACTACAGAGTCATTACTAAAATGTTTTTTTTTTAAATTTAACAATACATGAATAAAAAAACCACTTGTGCATAGTAGGAAAAACAGTGTGTGTGTGTGTGTGTGTGTGTGTGTGTGTGTGTGTGTGTGCATGCACAGTTCTCTGGGACTTTTTTGCTCTATTTAAGCACTTGTAACCATTGCAATTCTACATATTTACTTAACAAAACATTAAAATTTTTGGTTATAAAATTTTTACTTTCATCTATTTACTTCAATCTACAATTGAAGGACACTGATTACTGTCCATTATGCAAAATGAATAATATCTGGTTGATAAATGGTGTTACTCTTTGAGAAAAACACCTCATTCATGCAGCATTTGATTGATCTGGAGCATTGTAATACAATGTCATTTATTTATCTCAAGTCCATTGGCATTTATTTGATCACATCTCCCTAGGACAAGTTAGCACAATATCACTTGAGTAGTCAGACATACCTTCATCCAGAAAAGTAAAACACATTTGTTTGAGAAAGTTTTCTGTAAATCTTATTGTACAGAATTTCTATCTTAATCTATGAAAGATTCATAAGAGAACACTTGACTTCAATGGATTGAAAGGTATGGAGGAGGGCAGAGAGGCTTCCACCCAGGGACCCAGCTTGCTGAGGACAGAGAACCTTGTGCCAGGAAGCCAGCTCTCTGAGGGTAGAAAGTCTTTTGCCTGGGGACCCAGCTTGCTGAAGGCTGGGAGGCTTCCTCCAGGGGACCAAGATTGCTGAGGGCATGGAACTTTCTTCCAGGAAGCCAGGTTGCTGAGGGTAGGGAGCCCCCCAAAAGCAGCTCTAGGAGTGGGCAGGGAAGAGTTACAAACACAGAATCCCGAGTTAGGACTACAAACAATGGAGTGGGGAGTGGCCACTCACACTGTCTTTGACTTCACAAAGATGAAAACCTAGCCCAAGTAGGGAGCAAAAGTTCTCTGGCAGGTGCCTGAAAGTAGGGTATCAGGGTGATCTCTACAATCCACCCAGCTCAGATATCTTTGGGTAAGAAGAGCAAGTAGTACTGCTCTAGAATCCCCTGAGCCCCAGTGGCAAGACACAGTGGTGACTAGAACCAGAGAAGGGATATAAATTGGAAAGGAAGCAGTAAAATGAGCCCTTTTTTTGCAGATGACATGGTACTATATATAATAGGCCTGAAGGACAGTACCATTAAACTCCTGAAGAGAATAAATTCCTTTAGCAAAGTGGCAGGATACAAAATTAACACTCAAAAATTAGTAGCCTTCCTGTATGCAAATGACATGCATATAGAAAAAGAAATCAGCCAGACTATCCCATTTTCAATAGCCTCAAAAAAAAAAAATCAAATACCTTGGAATAACATTAACCAGGGATGTGAAAGACTTGTATAATGAAAACACTAACACCCTCAAGAAGGAAGTTGAGGATGATGTGAGAAGATTAAAAGACTTCCCATACTCCTGGATAGGTAGAATTAATATTGTGAAAATGACACTTCTTCCAAAATCAATACACTGATTCAATGCAATACCGATAAAAAGCACAGCTTCATTCTTTGTAGACATAGAAAAAATAATCTCAAAATTTATCTAGAATGGCAAAATGCTTTGGATATCCAAAAATATCTTTTGTAAAAGAAGCTCCTGAGGAGGTATCACCATGCCTGAACTAAAGATATACTACAAAGCCATAGTAACAAAAAGAGCATGGTATTGGCATAAAAACAGACATACAGAGAAATGGAACAGAATTGAAGATCCTACTCTTAGCGCAAGTATCAATACTTACTTGATCTTTGAAAAAACAGTGTCAACTGGTGTAAAGATAGCATCTTCCACAAATGGTGCTAGACCAATTGGATAAATACATGTAAAAAAATGAAGCTAGACCCAATCCACTCCCCTCACCATGCACAAAAATCAAAAACCTCAACATAAGGTTAATCTTGAAATAAAAATGCACCTATCAAAATTTCAAAAAGCTAAATTTAGGACTGTTTGTACAACTAAGAAAGGGGGAGAATAAATATATACATATCCTCAACAGAACTGGGTATAGGAGACTGAGAATAAATTTTTGATGAAGAAATATTTTTCCTTAGTCTTTGTTTTTCCTAACCTTAGAGATAGCATGCCATCTTTTGCTTGAATGATTGCATACAATATATGTAATTCATATGTAAGCCATGGGTACATATCTGTTAAGCCTCTATAAAACCAAAGAGCATATTCTTATCTGCACTGGGGTCTAAATAAGGTAGGGTAAACCAATTTTCAGCTGTATGCGCCCAACAACATTTCTTCAAAATTAGGTTCTGGCGTTTATACTTGCTATATGAATGGGAAAAAATAACAGTCTAACTCAAACATACTAGATAGGGCTCTCTAATTTCCTACTATTTGTCTATATACATTTATACCACCTGAAAGTATGCAAAAACACAATTAAGTTCTAAAGTCTTAGTAGTGAATAACTTCAACCTATTGGCGATGGTCTGACTAAGCTTATAAAGAGATTGAGGCCTAATCCATAATTCTCATCTGTGTCATCCCCTGATTCAGCAAGGAATGAAGGGATAGAATTCTGTGTGGTAGCATTTTTAATAAGCACAAGGCTGTGGCATTAACATGGTCATTGAGTAGAATACTGTCTTCATGCTTCACTGCATGGTTTAGGAAGTGACTGATCAGTCTGTGTTTTGGTGAAGATACAACATGAGATCCTCCTTCATAGAATTCTTGGGAAATTCAAACGGCATGATGTGCATAGATGCCTAGGAAAGTGTTAGGCACACACCCTATGCTTGGTAAATGAACTCCATCATTATTCATTTCTAAGGCTAATCTTATACTACTGTTATTGTTCTCCCTCCCCCCTTTACTGTAGCCAAACTCCTAAGATGAAATCACGTAAGTAGTTCAAGTGCAAGAGCCAAAGAAGTGCCTGCAATACGAAATGATTCAGTAGACCACAATGAAGGGAGAGAAAGCACAGGACAAATATTTTACCACCTTTTCTATGTGAGCCTAAAGTGTACTTGGAGGTCTCCATTGGTTGATCCGTGGCCACAGATACATGTGCTATTATCACAATGGGTCTTACCCAGTGCCTCCCAAGGATATTTAGTAGCCTTGCAGAGAATGGCTCTTTTGTTTGCAAAGTGGCCACCCACATTAAAATAGCCAGATACATTTTCATCTCCATTTCTTATCTAACTAGTTAGTTTTGTCTCTCCAAACAAATTAGCGTTTGTTCAGGCCCATTGTCAGATAGGGATGTTTAAGTAGGGTTATTGAGACTTCCTGAAAGCCACAATTTCATACATTAATTATATCCACTGGTATATTGTGCATGTACTATGGCAGCACTTCAAAGGAAAATAAAACCTACAAACACAATAACAAAAATGGAGTTTCAAGAAATATGGCATTTACTTTCATAAAGTATTTACTTATTTATTTACCTATTAGTGGGCTTTTTCTTTTCTTTTACTTTAAAAATCACCTTTTATGCTCCATGTTAGGAATGATAGACAGGACTACAAAGTCCAGCTGTCAGAGCACTTGCACTTTTCCTTAGATGGAAAGGTGATTGATTCCAACATTTATCAAGAGGATGAATGAATTAGTGTACAAAAGAAATATTATACTAGGTTTAAAGAGATGTACTGTTTTAGGTCAGAAAAATCCTATAGCATTTAGTTCCTAAGATAACTAACCTGGAGACAGGAGCATTATGTCACAAATGTTTTAATGAATAAATGAATGACAATTTCTCCCGTCCATAAACAAATGCTTTTAACAGATAACATAAAGAAGGCAGGCAGCATGCTGCTTGACTAGTCAAAATTAGCTATTTTTGACTAATTTATTCTCAACAGTTCATTAATTGGAAAGAATAATGAGCCCCACCTTCAGATAAAAACTCTCAGGGAAAATACTAAATATTATAATTGTTTTCAGGTTGACCATAGTCAGTGATGGAAAGTTAATTGCATCTCTAAATCAGAGTCAGTGATAACCTCTTGATCAAAGATCAAATCATTTTGAAGCTATTTCTATTTATATATAAGGAAAAGGAAACAATAAGCATGTCACTGAGTACTGTTTCAATACATGAGTGTGCTCCTGGGTTATTTAATTCTTGCTGCTGCTAGTGACACGTAATTAACCTGAAAAACCACGGGCTCTTTGCTCACAATATCTTCCCCATCCTAAAGAGAAAGTTCCAAATAAGCACCCTTTTATACTTTCCAAACAATGAGTACATTTTTATGAAAGTCACCCATTTAGATGAAGTTTAGGTCTTTGAGGTTGGCCCTTCACCACAACCAGCAGAGAAATGATACCTAGTACTTAGAATCAGTTCCAACAAGATCTGTCATAGGTATGCTGGCTGCAAGATTCTTCCCTAAAATCTACCCAAGTCACCTGGCAAAATATAGACACAATTTTGAAAGGTTTATCTGGATCAGATCAGCATTAGGAAGACTCAGTCCATGGAAGAAACACTGCTCTACCCTGAGGTGGCCTCACTGAAATGTGTCAGAAAGCACTGATCTGAGGCAGAGACTTCTGGAGTCTTGCCTGGATATACTTATAGAATCCACTTGGCTACAATTCCTCCCTTGGGAAAAAGGTGCATCCACATCTGGGCTATTAGTAACCTAAAAGGAGATCCTCTTTTCTATTGCTTGGCTTCCTGAAACCACACCAAATCACAAATCTACATTTTTAGCAATGAGACATTTCCAAGTTAACCAAATTGCTTGCATTTACCGTAGAACTGGTTTTTTTAAAAATTTATTTATTCATTTTCAAGGAGAGAGAGAGAGAGAGAGAGAGAGAGAGAGAGAGAGAGAGAGAGAGAGAGAGAGAGAGAGAGAGAGAGAGAGAGAGAGAGAGAGAGAGAGAGAGATTGAGTGCGCACACCAGGGCCACCACCTTGTGGGTCTGGCTTATGTGGGTGCTGGGGAATTGAATCCAGGGCCTTAGACACTAGAGGCAAGTGCCTTAACCGTTGAGCCATCTCTCCAGCCCTGTAGAACTGTTTTGAGTCCTCAGGAGGGGTTTTACTTGTTTGCTTGCTGATGGTAGAGCAGACATGCCTCATTGACTTTGCTTGTTTTGTTTGGTTTCTTAAGCACTGCTAATACTTGCCAACTAACCCCAGATGTTTTTTTTTTCCCCAGATGTTTTACTAACCATATATGTGACTACATTAACACGTTGAAGAACATGTGCAGCCCATGAATGTCCCTTTTGTGTTGTTTGGTGGAGGCAAGGGGAGAAAATGACATTGAAATCTAGTGTGATCCTTGCCAACCTATATTCTTTACTAACTTAGAATAGCCTGGGATCAGTTGACAAAGGCATTTTTTCTTTCTTTCTTTTCCCTCCTCTTACCCACTACCTTTTCCATCCCCTTTCCTTGTGTTCCTTTATCTCCCCTTCCCTTCCTGGCAGGGTCTCAATCTAGTCCAGGCTGATCTATATCTCACTCTGTAGCCCAGACTGGCCTAGACGTGACAGTGATACTGGGATAATAGGAATGACCCACCATCCTTGGCAACATTTTTCTTAAATTTTCTTTTGCCAGTCAGATAAATAATTAAGCACCTATCTGCCTCCAGGCCCTTGGGCTATGAGTAAAAGACTGTGCTGAATTCATATATTACTAAATTTCAACTGTCATCCATCATCAGAGATGATCATTTAGGTTTTGAGACAGCCTTGGAGCTGAGGAAAGCAGCTTTCAATCTGTTGTGAAAACATTATAGAGGTTCCTATAAAATTTGGACATTTCATTTGTTCTATAAAATGAACTTTTGAACTAATTGAAAGTGGATCACAGCAGATTTGTAAATGAAATGGAAACCATCAGGGATTATTGCTTAACCAAATCATGTTACCCCTTTATTACTTTAAATGCTGTCATTTACTTAACATATTTAGCACTTCAGCATGTTGACTTTTTAGAAGATCTCAAAGCACTTTAAACATATTAGAAATCTTATTAATCATTTCATGCCAAGAATGTGCTAACAATCACATAAATGCATGAAACATTCCTATGAGGTAATTACTATTGGTGACAAGAATTATTTTCCTTATTTTACAGCTGATAAAAATTAAATCTAGAGATATTGAACAATTTGTGCATACTAATATGTAGTATGCACATACCAATGTAGGCTATGATATAGGCAAAAAAAGAGCAGTTGAAACAAATTTATGATTAAATCAAACCAGGCAAAAACAAGTGATTTAGAATAAAGTGCCTCCCTCCCATCCCCATGAATTAGCTTGATCACTTTCTGCATGGATTAGAGTCTTTGGATAATTGTTTCAATGCCCAATTCAGACCTATGTCAAACCTCATCTGAAGTATAACAATTGCACTTAACCCATCTGTATTAATACCTATTTAAAATGCTGTGACAAAATACCTGACAAAAGTACCTTAAGGAAAAAAAGGGTATACTTTATACCTAGGAAGACACAATAAAACCAACTATAGCTATGACTAGAGTAATATGAGACAACAGGACACATCACATTTATGATCAGGAAATCAAGAGAGATGAATTCCAGTCTTAGTTCATTGGCTCCTTTTTATTTAGTCTTTAAATGCAGCCCATAGAGCAGAACTCTTAGAATGTGACTTGTCATCTCAATTAAACCTCATAATCATGACCAGATGTTTGTCTGCTAGATGATTCTAAATTTAATCAAATTTACACATATAATTTAGCATCATTAAGCCACCTATGTCAATTTGGTAACCAAGTACATCACTTTCTTTTTTTTTTCTTTTTTTAAAACTTTTTAAGTATTTTATTTATTTGTTTTTTTTGAGAGAGAGAGAGAGAGAGAGAGCACACCAGGGCCACCACCTTGTGGGTCTGGCTTATGTGGGTGCTGGGTAATTGAACCGGGGGTCTTAGACATTGGAGGCAAGTGTGTTAACCATTGAGACATCTGTCCAGCCCCCAAGTTCATCACTTTCAAATCATAAGTCTAACCTTAGTCCTCACCTCAACCTGGGTGTTATGCTGCCATGAAATTTCCTCTACCAGCAAACAAAGTAGTTTGCTACTTTTGAATGCATCATCACTCAAATTTTCTGAACAAGGGCAGAATACATCCAGATTCTTTGCCAAAGTTGTTTCCCTCTGAAACATTATGAGCTAGACCTACATTTTCTATATTTCTCTTGGCATTCCGGTCTTCCAAACTCCCAACAGAATTGCCAATTAAGGTCTGCTTCTAGATTTCTAGAATTCTCTTTTCCACAGGCCCAAATTATCCTATTTTTTTTTCCTGCAAGCCATTTGCAAAGGCCCAGAAATGACACGTTAAGATTTATCACATCAATAGAACCATTTCTGGTACGAAATTTCTTTATTAATTACTTTTCATATATCGGTGACAAAATATCTGAAAAGAGTAACTTAAGGAATGGTTTATTTTATCTTATAAGGAGAGGATATAGTCCATCATGATAGGGAAAAAGAAACAGCAAAAGCAGCTCTATCTGTGGGAACAGGAGCAGGAATCAACTAGTCGCATCAAGCACACAGCCAGGAAACAGGGAGAGATGGATGCTGTTGCTCTACTTGGTTTCCCATTTTATTCATTCTGATTCTCTAGCCCATGTGACTGTGTTGCCCATATTAAAGTAGGTCTCTCTCCACAACTGTCATTTAAACCTTAATGAAAATGTGCTCACAGACTTGGCAAGGTGTGTGTCCCCAAAGTTATCCCATCAAGTGATCAAGAGTAATCATTATAACATCTGTTTCTCTGTTGCATCCTCACTTCATTCTCTAAACTCCGACAGAAATACAATAGGCCTAACTATACTACTCTCTTTCTCACATGTCCATACTCAACAGAGAATGACTCCATCTGCTTTCCTAAACTTCAGTAGAAGAAAAAATGACTTCTGAAGTGTGACATTTAGATTTTCTATCATCTGTTCCATTTAGATTCATCAGTTTTGACATTTCTTCCTACAGACTATGTTCTTTCTCTCCTTTTTGTTTTTAAAATTGTTTCTTAAATGAATAAGAAATGTCCTTCATTTATATTCCACTAATGAATGCCATCCTAACTCTTCATGGGCGAGTACAAATGGTATCTCTTTTATCATACTTCCTTTGGTCCTATTAGTCATAATACACTATAGACTTTGCACTAAGCCAATATACCCCTGAAAGCTCTATTTTCCCCATAAGTAACTTTATCTTGTTAATGTGCATGCCCTTCCTCATGGTCATCCCATGAGGCTATAAATTCCTGGCAGGGAAATATAATGTTAATTCATCATTGTGTTTCCTATACATCACAGTGTTAGTGTGTGAAGCCTCCATGACAGGAAACATGCAGCTAACATGTGAATAAATATGGACACACATGTACATAGAGTCCTTTAAGTCATTATAACCTACTATTTGGTGGGATCTTAAAACTTCTCAGTGAATAAAATATTCACATACTTTTTTCTGTTTAAGTTCCTTGATATAAAATATTCCTATAAGTTATATTGTGAAATTTATAACATTTGCTCAATACCAAATACTTATTCATTTAGTGTACTTTTTTTCCATTTATCACATTTCTAGACCTGCATGGAAGTAGGCTTAAAGTAGTTTTAGAGTAAGGTGCTTATTAGTTACTGTCTGAAAGCATTTTACAATTGGATCACATTCACAAGTACACTACTAAAATATGCTTTAATGTGAGCAGAGCATTTTCAACCAGATGGCAGAGTCATCTGAAAAAATAATTAGTTTTCAATAAAGAGTTGCACTTTATTACTGAAGAAAAATTCTCCCATGATGTTTAAAGATCTGTCAAGTAAAATTTCAAAATGAAAACAGAGTATTCCTTACTGGCCAGTGGCCAAGTAGAATGAAACACAAACAGTAATTTGTTCCAAGTCTTAGACGCATTGCACAGAGGAAAAGTGAGGAAGTATCCTTCTGGGTTAAATGTTATATAAGCCCACTCAGTGTCCTCTTCAGTCCTTGGAAAACCATTCACTTGGGTACCATGGCCTGTAGATTCCAGTAGTGTTATTCATTCTCTTCTTTGCCAGGAAATGAAAATGGGTACAGGAAGCAAAAGAGAACTTTTTAACAAGAAGCCAGTTTTAAGGAAGGCTAAACCCTAAAGAATTGTTGTTCCATTTATACTCTAAGAGAAAGACAACTGGACAGTAAGATTGACGAGGCTATGAGAGCAAGCAGCTGTCTTTGAATGAGAACTGTGTAAGACTCAGAACCTTGGCTAGTTTTCTGTGGTCATGTGGTTAGTTTCTGAAAATGATGGCTAGTAGATCTATGCAAGTTTATAACTTCTTCCCTGTCGAAATAGCTCTTCTAAAGAATCCACCTACTGTAAAATCACAATAATATCAGTTCTCCCAAACATACAAATTATATCCAAAGTTTGTTTATCTGACTGTTAATCCTTCAATCAAAACTAAGTAATGTAACAACAGAAATATCTGCCTTGTGAAAATGAGGCTGTGAAGAATGCCACAACCACCCACAACCAAAGTTTTCTTCCTACTTTTGAGCTTTTCACATGTGTAAGCCTTGTGGCAAGACTGAAAAAAGTAGAGTGCCTACCCTTTTTTTTCCACTGGGAAATCACTTTGGACTCAATCTGTACTATTTTGAATGACCTAATAATTAAAATATCTGGGTTTCCAAAGGGATCATGGGTGTCATTTGGGTTGAGAGTCCTTCCTATTAAGATGCTTCCTAAACCTTGGAAGGATTTCAGGTTATATGCCAATGCACAGCCAGAGATGGAATGTGCCTAAATCAGTGCTCTAAACCAAGTAATCAAAGATTGACGCAAAACTTATAAAATAGGTCACTTGCTTTTCAAAAATACAGCTTTAAAATTTTTTTATCATTACATATTAATTCCTTCCACATTCCTCCTGGAAATCAATTCCAAACAGACAAAGGTGTCAGAATCAGGGTTCTAGAAGCCACAAGAGATCCCACTCACTGGTACCAAAACTATTATAGTTATCCTTGTCATTGCTGCACAATGTAACCAAAACAGCTTGTGGAGGAATTGGTTTATTTTGGCTTACAGGCTCCAGGGGAAGCTCCATAATGGCAGGGGAAATGATGGCATGAGCATGGGGTGGACTTTTCACCTCCTGGCCAAAATCAGGTGGACAACAGCAATGGGAAAATGTGCCAAACACCTGCAAAGGGAGCTGACTATAATTCCCATAAACCTGCCCCCAACAACAGAGCTCTAACAAGGTTCCAGTACCCAAACTGCCATCAACTGGGGATTGGGGCATTCAGAACAAATTCATTTGAGGGAGACACCTGGATCAAACCATCACATCCACCTTCTCAGGCATATGATTCACAATTAGCATGGCTGTATACTTAACATGAGTAACACTACACCCTTTTCATGTACAGAGTCCCCAACCATCATCACCCCCACAAAAATGAAGAGAAAAAGAAAATGTTTTTTAAGGTTTCACACCTTAAAAAGTTTTACAATTTTAGTTATAGAACAATAAAGGACAGGTCACAGGCCCAGCTGGAAGGCCTCTTTTTCATCTTTCTGAGGCCACAAATCAGACATCTTGGGCTCACAGCAGGACAGGCTCCACTAGCAGTAATTGGCACCATCTGTAGCTGTCAGAACACTGGCTGGCATTCCAGCATTTCATCTTTCCAGTCAAGGTATTCATCACTATTCCAAACCTCAGCCAGCTGACACTGAAAGATTAACTTGCATTGATTTGCTTGCCTAAACTCGCCCAGCTTCCATTGGTATTGAGCATGCCTGTTTAATAGCCATCCCCATTCAACATGTTAGCAAAGTGATTGCCTCTTGAATGTATTCTCATTTCCCATACTCTGCCCAATATTCTCTCAAAAATTAGACTTTGGAATGTGGTGAATGTGACCACACAACTCAAGCATTCCTTATGAACTTTGCCATATTCCTGGCAAATGCCATCCTCTAGGCTATGTCTTGAGAAACATACTCATCTTATTTTTGGGTTGGATGAAATGTCTCACTGCCACAGGCTTGTAGGTGGTGGAAGTGATGCTCCTATCTGCATTTCTGCCAGAAGAAACTAAGAGGTCAATCATCTTGGGGAAACTCCTTGGGCACAAGGTTGGCATATCGGGTGCTTTTCTATTCTCCAATGCAGAACCATGCCTTGGTCTGTGGTCCTAACCAAGATTGAGAAATCAGTTTAGAGGCTACAAAGAGGCACAAAGCATGGGACTTCTCAGAAACTCATTGTGTGGTGGAGCTGAAAATCAAGTTAATTGCTGATTGTAGTGTCCTGTGCTACATGTCAGAGAAGAAGATTAATTGTAGCTCTACACCCCTGAAGCAAGAGAAGGATGAGCCCTTGTCTAAGATCAGAAAGGGGCCAGGGAAGGACTGAGACAAATCAGAAAACAATCACTATCCCAATAATCGTTCATTGCCCTCCACTGCTGAAACTAGGGGATGGATGCCATAGTGATGATAGACAGTGCATCCAATGGGACAGCACTAGTAATTGCTTCAATTTAACAAGGGGTTCCTGGTAGTAAGCACTGCATTATCTTGTGTCTGTACAAATCACTTTAAAGACTTTTTTTTCTTCACAAAGTTGAGTCAGTACCTATTGCCATCCCCATTCTACAGGTAAGGAAAAGGAGATCCATAGACTCTCCACAATATCATATACCAAATAAATGGTAATGACACTGTTCCCCACTCCAAAGCATGTGCTTGTCACTATTATGGTCAAGACCCTATTTACCTATAGCTGATCTTTTTCAGCTTTGACTATGTTATTTATATTACTGATTTTCATAGTTTAATACATATTTTGTAATGTCTTATTCTATCCATGAAATGTTCACTCAGAAGAAAGGTGCTCTCCAAAAAGTGAGATGGTTTTAAAATACAGATTTTTTTTATTTTTTTTTTATTTTTTTTAAATATTTTGTTTATTCATTTTCAAGCAGAGAGAGAGAGAGAGAGAGAGAGAGAGAGAGAGAGAGAGAGAGAGAGAGAGAGAGAGCGCACCAGGGCCACCACCTTGTGGGTCTGGCATATGTGGGTACTGGGGAATTGAACCAGGGGCCTTAGTCACTAAAGGCAAGTGCCTTAACCACTAAGCCATCTCTCCAGCCCTAAAATACAGATGTTTTAAGGCATGATGTCAAGGAGCAGTTGGACAAGCAGGCTGTAAACCCTGGTGGACTGGAATCAACTAAGCTTCTGAGGCCAAAGAAATATCACAGGGTTGAGTGGGAAATGAAAGGATTAATAGGAAGGTAGACAGAGAATTATATAGATATCTATTTCTTTCTTAGTATATTTAAAAACAAAACAAACCACAAAAAAGATCCTAGATCAAGTTTAAAAATTGCAACTCCTAAGACTTGTCTTGGAAAGCAAAGCAAGTGATAAATGACACTTACATTTTATTTACATAGTCAAAAATGAGGGTGGCTGACTTAAATTGCCACCCTCATACTTGACAATGTAAATAAAATGCTCTGCAGTGAATGAAGATATAGGAATCAGAATAGCATGACAAATATGTTTATATATATATTATCAATATATTACTAACAAATGTTTCAACCATCTTCTGAGTAATAATGGATGACAACATTAATATTTAATTTTGTACTTGAGATAAAAATTGAGAAAAAGAACATGTGTTACTCTTTTTCTAACTGTTACCACTGTTAGCTTTAATAAACATTCATCAAAAATCAACTATGAATACTTATACATACCCAAGGGGCAAAATTTAGGAACTATTTGACAAGATTTTAAATAAAGGAATAAATATGCACATATGGATATACAGAAAACACACATAAATGATAGATGAAAGAAAGGAATGAGGAATGGGGAGAGGCAAAGATAAAGAGAAACTCATGAAGAAACAAAGACAGGGGGTGTGGGAGGAGAGAAGGAAACAAAAAAAGAGGGAGAGAGTGATAGGGAGAGAGAAGGAAAGATCGTGCACATGTACAAGGTGTGTTTTTAAACAATTTTCCTGGAAGACTGGAGCTCTGTCTTCATAAGTTGTCCAGTAATAGCCACCTCATTCCAGAATAGAAAAATAAAAATCTAAACATACTTCAAAGGAGAATTTAGCAGCCACTTTAGCTATGAGAGTTACTATGGATGGAGGGTATGGTACCTATATATAATATCTTATATACTCATAGGCAAGTATTCCTTATTGTGGCTGGTCTACACTCACTTTTCAGTGATCATTTGCTATGTATTAGGAGCTCTATGAAGCTCTTCAAAATGGAATGTTTATTTTTTGTCATTTTCACTATTTAGAAAGCAACACATACATGTCAGTGGCAGCCAAACATTGATGCTCACTTCTTCTATTACGATGATTTGTGTGGTTTGTTTCTATTATAATAATCATTCAGTAAAATAATGGTTAGGGTCCATATTTCATGAATGAAAACTGGAGTGAAGTCTTAGAATGATTTTCAATTTGTTTCTGTTCACTCTCCAAGTTTAGAATCTCAATTCATTAAGTTCTGTTCTTGTTTTCCTTAGCTTCATGAGAAAAAAAATGTTATGGTTTGGATGTGACATATCTCCCAAAGACTCATGTATTGAAGGGTGTCTTCTAAATGCAGTCATGTTCATAGGAGGTGCTTTGAGAAGTAATGGCAATATTAGGTCTCTGATTCATCAATTAATCCATTTATTGATTCACAATTTGATGTCCTCAATTGGCCAACATGTTAACAGCACCTTTTCGTGCCTCTTACACTTGAAGTAATGAATGGGTAGTCCTTTAAAGTTTTCCCTTCAGTTTAAAGTTATCTGAAATATTACTGTATCTGAAACATTACTGTAAGTTACTGAGTTGCTACAACTAAAATCCTCCTTTACGCCTCAACTTGCCAATCATTACATATCCCTGAGATCTGTTGTAATCTCAATAACCATATGCTTTCCTTGTAGAGTCTAAAACAGAAGCAAATTATAATATTGTTTTATCCTCAGCATAATCTTGTTACCCTCCTCCATCTATTCTTAGACATCTCAATAGGCAAAGTCTCAATCCTCTGGTGTCTAGAGTATACTTTAAGATACTGTAAACAATTAATGGATGAGAGCCTTTGAAAATACAGTTGGAGTCATGCATGGTGGTGCGTCTAGTACTTGGGGGGCTAAGGTGAGAAGATTGAGAGGTCCAGAACAGCCTGGGCTACACAGTGTGATCTTACCTCAAAACCCTTCCCTGGTTAAAAAAAATGCAATTTGTTCAAGTATACATTCATTCCACCAAGCCTGCTTGTATGCCTGCTAGGTGCATAGCATTTTACTCAGTGCCAGGCACACAGTTCCAAAGAGGTTAGAAGCAAATGTGTAAACATATACATATACCCAGATTCCATGTTGAGAAAGGGTAATGGATTTCTGGATTATAGAATGACAGCTTTTATATTTGATGAGAAAAATAAATTTTTTCCCATTTACCTAAGCATTGTACTTTTTCACACCTTTAATTCATATAAATGTGATAGTGCCTCAGTGACATAGGTAACAAAGTTCCTATCATCTCTAGTTTGAAAATCAACGACCTGTGGATCAGAGGGTGCTACAGTCAGCCACACACCACTGGAATGAACCTCCAAACAAGGCACAGTTTATGGGAGGAAATGATTTATTCAAGCTACAGATCCAGAGAAAGTCCCATAAAAGTGAAAGAGGCTGGTCCTCTTTCACAGGTCTGAGCAGAGAGAAAAACCCATCACCTACAACACACACACACAGAACAGGAAACAGGCATGAGGGTCAAGGAGAGAATTTCTTCTCCTTTATAGAGCCTTAGAGTAGGGTATTACAACCCTTTCTCAGACCTAATGGCTTCCTGAGACTCTGAAATTTCCCTCCTGTACTGCCCACACAGGAAAGGATGTTTACTTCTAGCTCCTTTATATTCTGCCCCTTGCTGAGAGGCTGCCTTCCTATAAACATCTTCAGAGACCCACCCAAGATAATTAAGAAGATCCAAGTTGACAACAAAATCTAACCATCACAAGTCCACCCCTTGTCAACTTGACATCAAACCATATCTCCTTACATCATGCTTTATCATACTTACTTTCCAAATGAAAGCAGTAACAAGATCATAATTCTGCCTAACATGGTAACTGTCTCATGTACAACTGGAAACACATAATCTCCCCCCAACACAAGGCCAGTTCCCTTAACTTAAGAGTTCTATAAAATCAAAACAAGTTACATTTAATGGCACAGAGTAAACATTTTCAACTGCTATGAGGCATAACAAGGAAAGACTGGGCCTAGGCAAAATCAACAAACATCAGCAAACATCCTTATCTGCAGTTCAAGTCCCATAGCACAACCAGTGACTGACAGTCTCCGGGTTTTCTGATTCTGTCCCTCCAGCTTGGCTGAGTAGCTGGGAAAACTTCCACCCCAAGCCAATAGCACTCCATGGTAGCCATTGCAAAGTACTGGTATGTCCAAAACGTCTTCAGGTCTCTATTGCCAATCACGGTCCACCTTCCAATGGCTTCACTTGCCAATCAGGGACTTCATGCCCTGTTCCATATACCACATCTCAGCAGCGGCTCCTGGAACAATATGCACTTCACGACCCACTCCATTAATACAATTTTTATACTTCCAAGAGCAATACCAGTTATGCAGGATACAGCCATGTTGTTAATTCAGGGACAAAATAGATGTGACTTTGAAGAAGAGATTCCTTTCTTTCGGTGATTTCCTTTTCAAAGAGTTTGCACAGGCAATCTTTCTGTCCTTCCTGGGTGGAAACACCTCAGGCATCTCTCCATTGTTTCAATGTAAAGCAGTTGGGCCATGATCAAAAGCCAGTCTCTGCCAGTAAGTTAAACTTGCTTTCAGGTTTTTCTAACTTCAAATTGTAAATTCTCAGTCCCATGACCATAGCGTAGCACACAATCCATTACTTAAATTTAACCTTGGTCAAACTCTCTGGGCATGGGCAGTAGGACACATCCAACCCTTGACCCAGGCACAAACTACTATTAAGGTTTTCTGTAGTCTTCTCCTTCCCCATAGAAATTTCACAAGACAAGCTTCCAAATGCAATTCTCGCTGTACTGAGCATTTCCAAATTCTCACCAGAATAGTCTATAAAACTTGGCGTACTGCTCTGGAAGGCATCTTCAGTTGCAAGTATCAAGTCCATGTC
This sequence comes from Zapus hudsonius, assembly GCA_004024765.1. NCBI lineage: Eukaryota > Metazoa > Chordata > Mammalia > Rodentia > Dipodidae > Zapus > Zapus hudsonius. The sequence goes on from PVHP010014641.1 coordinate 28,777, forward strand.
CATTCTTCCAGCACACAAGTTCCAGAAGATCAAAATCCACATGGTCAGATTCATCTCAGCAAATCTCTCCATTACTGGTACCAAATCTGTCATAGTCAGCTACAGGCCACTGGGATGAATCTTCAAACCAGGCACAGTTTGGGGGAGGAAAGTATTTATTGAAACTACAGATTGAGGGAATGTTCTGTAACAGCAAAAGAGGCTGGCATTCTTTCACAGGTCAGAGCAGAGAGAAAAACCCATCACCTACACCACACACACAGTACAGGGAACAGCAGAAGGGCCAAGGAGAGAGTTTCTTCTCCTTTATATAGCCTTAGGGTGGGGTCTTACAACCCTTTCCCAGACTTAATGGCTTCCTGAACTTCTGGAATTTCCTTCCTGCACTGCCCACACAAGAAAGGATGTTTACTTCCAGCTTGTTTGAGGTTCTTTACATTCTGCCCCTTGCTGAGAGGCTGCCTTCCTATAAACATCCTCAGAGACCCAGTCAAGATAATTAAGAAGATCCAAGTTGACAAAAAAAAACCTAACCATCACAGAGGGTAAGAGCCTTACTTAAGAATATATAGATGATAAAGAGTAGGTGGCTGGAGAGATGGTTCAGCTACTAAAGGCATTTGTGAACAAAGCCTACTGGCCTGGGTTTGACTCCCCTGTACTTGCATAAAGCCAGATGCACAAAGTGACACATGCATCTGGAGTTTGTTTGCTCTAGCATGAGGTTTTGCTGTCCTCCCTCCCTCACCCTGTTTTCAAATGAATAAAACTATTTTGAAAAATAAAAAGTTGAGTTCCACATTTATTTTTCTATTTTTTAGGTCCACCTTCTTTCTCAGTTTATATATTGCTTTGCTTAATTTTGTAAATATTTCTTTTTGGAAAACAAGGACCTTATGTCATTGTATAGGGCCAGAAACAGCCTGAGAATGCAACATTGGATGATGATTCATGATGATATCGTTCTCAGGAGCATCAATAAAGAGAGGGGCATAATCTTTCACAAAATCTAGGCAGCTTTTTTCTTCAGTGCAGTCTTTTAAAAAATCTCTTATATAGAAACTTCTTTAAATAATATTCCTTTCAAATAGCTGGGAACATTCACCCTCTTTTTACTGATTCAATAGAAGTTAAGTGAATCTTTTATGTAACAGAAGGAATCACTGTATATATATATATATATATATATATATAATTGCCACTGCACTAAGAAACCTAAGGGAACTAAGGGAATGCATTAAAGAAAGGATATGCTTATATCCAATTATTTGCATTGAAGGACATATGAAGTGCCCTTCCATACCATTGGTACCACTGGTCTTGGGCAGATCAATCACTTGGATCAACTATAGTGAGTAGTTAGAAAAACAACAGGTGTGGAAGGCAAAGGATGCCTTCTCTCCCCATGGTCCCTCCTTCACATGTTTTCAGGTACATCACCTCCTTCTGGTCCTTTGAAATTCTCAGGCAAATCTTTTCCTAGTGATGCTTGAAAGGATGCTCCCTTTACCAGGGATGGCCATCTCTCTCAGGCTGCAGCTCAGATATCAACCTTCTCAGAGACATCATTCTTCCCATACTCTAACCTCAGGATCCTCGTTGCTTGGTCTATTTTTTCTAACTTCGGTAATATCAAAAGATGAAAATTTAAACATTTGTAATTATGTACCATGAAACACATTAATAATGTTGTGTGATCACCTAATTCCAGAAATTTCTAATCATCCCAAAGGGCACCCAAGCCCAAAGAAACAGTCATTCTCAATTGCTGTCCCATCATCCCCTGTCAACTACAAAACTTTTTTTACATTCGTGGACCTGCCTATTTGTAGCTGCTTAACATTAATATACTTGTATATGTTACCTATGGTTTCTGAATTCTTTCACTTAGTCTGATACAGTTCAGGTTCATTTATGCTATAGAAAGTATTGGTACTTCGTATTTTTTTAAAAAAATTGTGTTTTTTGATATTTTAATATATATTTATTATCCATAATGAGTTATATTCTTTAGTGGACAATGAGTTTTTATGCCCAATTTCCCAAAGGCCGCCCCCCCATCCTCAATCAGCTGGATATCCTCCTCCGTGGGTCATCTGGATCAGTCCTTGTAGCAGGGGACCATAGATAGCCTAGTACTTAGCCTGGTTCTCCTGGCCCAAGTGTGTTGTTACTGAGGGGTGCCATGCCTCTGGATAGTTTCCCCCACCACGGCTCTCACAATCTTTCCGCCCCCTCTTCCGCTCAGTTCCCTGAGTTGTGCTGGTGAGTATTAAGGCTGCTTTAATGTTGTGAGCTTAGGGGTCTTTGTGTCGAAAATTGTTGGTTTCTGTCTCACTGGCTTATCCTGTGTTGATTGAATGGCTGTGGCTGTGGGTCCCTTGTTCATCCCATCATTCTCTGTGGGATTCCATATGGATCCTCCGGGATATGGCTGTGGTGGTTCATCTCTTCTCAGGATCTCAGCTATCTGCCTATGTTGGGATGATAGGATTAGATGGGTCACAACTCTGTCGCTGCATGCTAAAAAATACAAACATTCTTCATCGGAGAGTGAGATCAGTCTAGGTTAAAAAAAATATACACAATTCTGGATTACCAAGATTCTATTATTAGTAGCCTCTCAATCTCTCCCCTAGTGCATCTTTTCTTGTGAGCCTTATTGCCCTGAAGCCCCAGTTCCAGTCAAGGAATCCCCCTCCCTAAGTGGAATATTTGGCTGAATTTAAAAGCTGTTGATTGTCTCCCAGGCCCAGGTTTATCCATTGCACGAGTGCTCCTTTCTTGTTTCACTGTCTCTCCCAGTAGGAGGTATGGTCAGCCTATTCATGGCCTTGGACTGTGTTTCGTGTCAGTGGTCTCAGTTTGCTCCATCTGTCCTTGATCTGCTTCCCCTGGCAGCATGTGTAGTGCCTTCTAGCATTGCACTAACTACCATCTGGGGGCTGGTTACCATTCCAGACCTGGAAGGGTCTCTCGATTCAGATCTATGGCATTCTGTGGTCTCTTCAGCAACAGGGTTTTGTCTCAGGCCTGGGAAGGGCGTTCAAGAGCTTTGACAGAATTCTGTCTTGTTTTTGGAACCTCAGGGGTCACTTTGGTCAACAGCTCAGTGAGGGAAGGAACTGGTGCCTGGGAACAGGGGTTGTCAGACTGATCAATTATTCACAGGCTTAGGTTCTCTCCTCTACTACTCAGGGCATCTCTTGCTATTTGATGCCCACTACTTGCCCAATAGCAATAGTATGCTCGTGAGGATTTTATGTTTTTGAACCTAATTTGGTTTAGCCTCATGCTTAAGCTGTTCCCCTCCCCCCATCACTTACCCCTCATTCAAAACCTCAAACTTCTTTCTACTAGTCTGCATAGAGTTTACAGTTAGCCTGGTTAAGGACTGCATATGAGGAAGAGTATGCGGCGTTCGATTCTCTGATCTTCTGAGTTTTCACTAAGTATGATCTGCTCAAAGTCAGACCATTTTTTCCTAAATTTCGATGTGTCATTTTTCCTTTCAGCTGAGTAGAGTTCCATCGTGTAAATAATATACCACAGTTTCCCTGTCCATCCCTCCATGGATGGGCATTTGGGTTGATTCCAATTCTTGGCTATTATGAATTGAACTGCTAAAAATATAGTTGTACAAAAGTTTCTGCATTGAGATGTGACATCTTGCTGGTAGATGCCTATAGAGGGATAGCTGGGTCCATTGGTAGTTCTATGGCCATTCTGTCTAGGAGTCTCCACAATGCTTTCCATAGCAGTTGAACGAGTTTGCACCAGTGAATGAGGGTTCCTTTTACCCCACATGCTCACCAGCAAAGATTGTTGTTGGTTTTATTTATGATTGCCATTCTGACTGGGGTAAGGTGGTACCACATTTTGGTTTTGATTTGCATTTCCCTGATACTTAAGGATGCTGAGCACTTTCTTAAATGGGTCAAGGTCATTTGTGTTTCCTCCTCTGTGAATTCTCTGTTGAAATCAGTGCCCCATTTTGTGAGGGGGCTGTTTGAGATTTTATTATGTATTTTTTTTTGAGTTCTCTGTAAGATCTGGAGATTAGGCCTTTGTCTGAGTTATAGCTGGTAAAGATCGTCTCACAGTTTGATGGGGGTCTATTGTCTCTGAGTATGGTTTGTTCGTCTGTACGGAAGGTTTTGTGCCTGATCAGATCCCATTGGTTAAGTGATAGTTACATTTCCTGGGCTGCTGGAGATTTGCTCAGGAAATTTTTCCCTACTCCTATTTCATGTAGAGTTCCTCCTATTTTTTCTTCCAGGGTGTTCAGGGTAACAGGATTTATATTGAGGTCTCTGATACATTTGGAGTTGACTTTTGTGCATGGTGAAAGGAGTTATTCTGGGCTGCAGAGATGGTTCAGGAGTTTAGGTACTTGCTCAGTACCCATGTAAAGCCAGATGCACAAGGTGGTACATGCATCTGGAGTCAATTTGCAATGTCCCTGGAATGCCCATTCTTACTCTCTGTCTCTCTACTATCTCTCTCTGCTTGCAAATAAAAAAAATAAAATTATTTTAAAAAATAGTTATTCTACAGGCATGGTAACACACACCTTTAATCCCAGTACTTGGGAGTCAGAGGTAGGAGGATCGCCAAGAGTTCAAGGCCACCCTGAGACTCTGAGACTACATAGTGAATTTCAGGTCAGCCTGGGAATGAGTGAAACACTATCTTGGAGAACATATACATTCTAATTCTGTAGTTTCCATTTAAGTTGAAAGTAGTCAATGAAACAGTTAAACAACCCTAGCCCATTTGGCTAAGGAAGTCAACTCACTTCAAAATTTGATTAGCCTAAAATTTAACCAAACAAATGGAGACATGAAAATTTTGTCTGGAGTGATACATTTGCATATGTCTATTATTCTCCTTCATACCAGAATAACAGTACCATTTCCAGTTAGAGTGGGTTCCTGCTGGAGATTTTTTTGTTGTTGTTGCTTGTGCAATGGCAACTGACTTGGTTTAATCAAATTACATGAAAAAAAGCTATTTCTTGTAAAGTTGACTTTCACTTAGACCATGATGTCATATGGGAGTTAGTTGTCTCTAATGGAGGAACATGGAGCACTTAAATCTTCAATTTAACTGTATAATAGCAATAGGTGTTGATTAAAGTACACAGTTTTCAGTTTCATCTCTGCAAAATAACAAATGAACCCATCTTAAATATTCTGATTAATTTTTTAAATGGTTTTTTACTAGCCAACAAATGATTGAGTTTCCCTTCCCCACTTTTCCCTCCCCCTTGTGTCCTCCCCTTTAACATAGTCTCCCTTTCTTTCACATACTACATGTGTCCTTTAGTCCCCTGACCCTTCTCATCTCTTGTCCTTCTCTTATGGTCCCCTAACTCAAATCAGTGCTTAAACATTCTTATAAACCTTTATTTCTATACATACATATACTAAAAGTTAGGAGTGGAAAAAAGAATAAGCCAAAAATTCAAATGGTTTGAAGAAAGAAAAAGAGCTATTTGTACAAATACAGGAAGAACTATGTCAATTCTTTAAAGATATATATGTAGAAAAATTTCATTGTTCACCTTTTTATAATGGCTAGAAATAATACTTAGGTGATCCTCTATAAAATTATATTTTATACTTCTCCTAATTATTTATTTTTCAATTTGAAAATCTGAATTACTATTGAGAATTTAAAATTGAATTGAAGCTAGAGATGAGTAAAACTTTCTGACATGAATCAACACTGTTCAATCCCTAAAGGGTTCCATAGCCACTTCTCTTGGTACAAGTGATTCGATTCTGATAGGCTCTGTGGAACTCATGAAGCAGATGATAGAATCCTGGGAGAGGCAACTTGCCTCTAACAACAGACTAGAAGAGTAGTAGCTATCCTAAAAAGAGAGTCTTCTGTTTTTGCATAAATCTTATGACATGTTTATTGACAGTTACTATTTAAATTGGCTAATGATTTTTCTCATCATGCTCAAAAATGAATTGCATTCACAGAATATGGGATGACCTTGAAAATGGTCAGTAAAGTATAAACACAGAAAGCCATATTATTTTCAAGTGATCACTCCCATTATCCTCTTTACAGGTTTTAAAAACAGAACATAATGTTGTGAAGCTGGTTATTACATTGGCATAACCCTTAGCTAGTCACCTGAACATTTTTTCCAGAAAATGAAACACAGAAACATTTAAATGTATCTGAGTTGGAGCCACAGAAGCTCTTTTCAGCCTGCATATGTCATGGATGTAATACCACATTGGCTCTCAAAGTATTAACTAGCTATGCATCCCAGGAAAGGTAGGTGAAAAGGATGAAGAACCTTTGACAAAAACAATGGATCTGTCACACAGTTCTATCATGACATATATGAAGGTGAAACATTTTTAGTGACAGAAGACTCTGTCCAAAGTGATAAATGCCATGTTCATGTTGTTTCCTAAGAAGAACTATAGCAAGGATAACTACCAATAGCATGCATCTGTGAAGTCATAGCTTCATACGTGGGCTTAGGATGAGATATACATATTATTGAACATGGCCAATGTTAATCTTCCTGAATCTTTCCTCGATGGATAAGGAATCCATTGCCTTAGATCCACACAGAACAGGCACAATTCCTCTTCTTTTTCATTCAGCTTACATCAGTTTGTAATGGAGACTCATTTGTTCTCTATCTCTGACTTGTCTTCCCATGATAAAGATTGGGAGTCCTTGCTTCCCTTCTTCATGACCCATTCCACTTTGTGGTCTTTTTCCAGCAGCACCCAGTTTTCACTGAATTTTCCATGGTGCTATTTTTGGCATATAGCATCACCTGCTGGAACTATGTCCTTTGGCAACATATTACACTTTCTTGGAGTGGCCAAGAGCCCTTTTCCTGTGTGGGTAAATCCATCCCAGGAATACCATAAAGAAGCACAGTGCCTCATCTATAAAGTAAGCCCTGCTGCATGCAAAGCTCATACTATTATTTACTATTGATGCTAACCATTGATTCTAGTCAACTTCATTCACAAATATTTAAGAATTGTCTATTGTGAAAACAATGTTTTTTCCTACACCAAAGATTCTTTGGCACTAGTTTTGTGTTTGCATTTTATTTTGCCTCATTACCACTAGGCACCATTCTTAAAAGAACTAAGTAAAAATTTCTATTTCTAAGTCATAATATTCAACAGTTTTAAGTATGAGAAAATTTAGTTATGAGAATTGGATTATAAAAAATGAACTCAAGTTATGAGAGTCCATTAACCAATTGTAAATTAAAGTGAAACTGAAATAAAATTATACTAGAACATGTATAAAAGAATATGTGACAGCCACATGGAATCCATTACACTAAGTACTTTTCCATTAACAGCAAATGAATTCATAATGATAGTACACTTAAGATCAAATAAAAGCTAAAAATATAAATGTCACAATATCTATATATGGTTCACCCTTGTAATTTACCTTTTCATTACAAAGCAAATACAATGTCAAAATGCTTCAATGTAGAGGATTTTAGTCTAATAATTTTCACTTTTGAATTGGGTCTGATGATTATAGTTGGAATTTTATGTAAATCAGAGAGACAGATGATAAATTTCATGAGTTGGTCATGGTAAAGATGGAAAATTTCACAGTAAATCACAGGCTAATGTAAAGACTCACAACCACAAATTAAATCAATTCAACCCCTAAGTAAATTATGCTTAAGGGTTAAAAATGAGAGTATAAATATCCAAGGTGTTCCCACTCAGATGAACTGGAAATTATGTTATAAAGCAACAAGAGCAGAACATTTCTTCTTCAGAGAAACACTGCTATTATGTAGAGTATTCAAGTAGTTCAAATTTTATTGCTATTTTTTAAAAAAATCCAAACCCATGAGTAATAGTTGCAAATAATCAATGTGTTATATTTGAAATGCAGGTTCTTTATTTCTTAGCCATAAAGGGATAGAGATAAAAATATGGATAGAGAGACCTATATGAATATTTTTTTTCAAAATCTGTTGAGAAAAATTATATGGTACCTGTTAAAACTGACTAGTGTTGGACCAGGCTAGAAAAGAGGCATTTAACATTTTCTACATATGAATACTTATAAGTACATCACTAGGAACACAGATGTGTCTGGCCCAAGGCATGATTAAACCTAAGAAGATCTAGCAGATATGACCAGTATCACAGATTTGTGCATGGCTGAGTGGAATTCACCAAGGCAATTTATCATAATGGTGTGGGCACTTGTGTACATGGACACAGAACACTTATACATGCAAACAACCACCCCCACATACTTCCAACCATTTTATCTGCAAAGTAGAGGTTCTCATGGAATCCAAAGGACAAAGGCCATCAATGACAAAATGAAATTTTATCATGAATTCTAGTTACTTTTGAGACTTAAAATCTCTAAGAGGTAGAAACATGTCTATATTCAGAAAACACATTGATGGGGTATTTCCTGGTAGGTTGGAATCTCGGGAGTATAGCAATACAATAGGACCAATAAAGATAGCATGATTTTCCCTGGTGTTGACATAGCAGTAAATTACAAACTTGTGAAATAATTAAACCTATAGATAGGCTTTCAAAATCAAAAGTATTGCCTTTCTGCAGTTACATTCATAAACACCCCTTACTAGCCCCCTTTCCTGGAAACATTAGGTGAAGGAATGGATACAATAAATTATTGGGTTGAATAAAGGAAGGGCAGTTTGTGGAGGCCAGGAGGGCTCCAGTATCAAGGCCTAGGCACTTTTAGAAACATGGTGGGACTGTCAGAATGACACCCCTTCCTACTTAACTGCACTTTGCTCCTTTGTATCAATGTGGGGATCAACTGTTCTCTTGGGTAATTCCACCATTTCATGTGCCTGGCACATTTAATTAAGCTAAGTACAACCAAAGCCTGCCCTGGAAGCCAGCCTGCTAGCTTGGCCCTATTGCAAAGAAGGCTGGTTTGAACAGAGCATCAGAAAATAGAGATTTGTCTCACTTCTTTCTACTAGTCTGCATATAGAAAACAGTTAGAGACATTATGAATGAGGGGTAAGGGATGGGGGGAGGGGAATGGCATAAGCATGAGGATAAACCATATTAGATTCTAAACTATAAAATCCTTACGAGCATACTATAATCTATTGAGAAATTAGTGAGCGTCGCCTGGCAAGAGGGGCCATGAGTAGTAGGGGAGATAGTCTAAGCCTGTGAATAATTAGATCAGCCTGACAACCCCTGGTTCCAACCACTGGTTCCTTCCCTCACTGAGCTGTTGACCAAAGTGACTCATGAGATCCCAAAAACAAGACAGAATTCTGTCAAAGCTCTTGAGTGCTCTCCCCAGGCCTGAGGCAAAACCCTGTTACTGAAGAAACCACAGACTGCATCGATCAGCATCGAGAAACCCTTCAACGTCCAGAATGGTATCCAGCCCCCAGAAGGCAGTTAGTGTAGTGCTGGAAGGCACTGTACAGGCTGCCAGGGGAAAATGATCAACGACAGCTGGAGTAAACAGAGATGATTGACACGAAACACAATCTGCAGCCATGAGTAGGCTGACCACACCTCCTACTGGGAGGGAACAGCGAACCAACAAAGGAGCACTTGGTGTAATGGAGGAGCCTCGGCCTGGGGGAGACAATCAACAGCTTTCAAATTCAACCAATTTTCCACTCAGTGAGAGGGACCCCTTGTTTGGAACTAGGGATTCAGGGCGATAGGCACTGGATCCCGTATTTTTGGGCTCCCAAAACAAGATGCACTATGGGAGCTAGTGACTGGGAGACTACTAAAAATCAAATCCTGGTAACCCAGAATTGTGTATATTTGTTAACCTACACTGATCTCACTCTCCGATGGAGATTGTGTTTGTATTTTTCAGGATGCAGCGAGAGAGCTGGGGCCCATCTAACCCTACCAACCAACCGTAGGCCGATAGCTGAGATTCTGGCAAGAGAGGACCCACCACAGTCATATCGTGGAGGATCCAAATGGAACCCCACAGAGAAT